>CM056054.1:89437947-89710447 GCA_029574335.1 Rana kukunoris | reverse complement strand
GACAGACTACAAGTTTTAAATGAAGCATGGAAAGTGATTACAAAGTTGAAGATCCCACAGGTATGTTTATATTTTAAAATAAACATAAATTAAAGGGGTTGTAAAGACAAAAATATTTTCCTCTTAAATTAAAGTCTGACAGTAGCTGATAAAGTAAAAAGTAATGTTTTGCATTATAACTAGTTTGATACCTGTTGAAATCAAACTGTTTTATTCATCTCCGTCACTCCTGAATCGTTATTTTCACTGACTTCCTGGTTTGCAGTGCGCATTCATTCTTGCTACATCACTGCCTAATGGGAACTACAGTTCCCATCAGGCTTAGCCTCCATGCCTGTGAGGGATAAGAGAGCATCTTCACGCAGGGCTGTAGTCATAGGGAGGGGGTGAGCACATTCTGCTTTCCACCATGCCAAACGGCTCAGATGCTGGTGGAAAGGAAGAAGAGGAGAGACAGGAAATGGCATTTTCAAACCTGGATTACTGTATTTTGGAGGTCAAAAGAAAAAAATGAGGTAAGCAATATTTAAATGCTCTAGCTTACAGCAATCAATTGATCTAACAAGAGGCTGAAATAAAGTCAAATTCAAGTGCATTAAGCACAACTATATATATATATATATATATATATATATATATATATATATATATATATATATATATATATATATATATATATACACACACACACACAGTACAGACCAAAAGTTTGGACACACCTTCTAATTCCAAGAGTTTTCTTTATTTTCATGAATTTGTTGTTATGTATATAATTCCACATGTGTTAATTCATAGTTTTGATGCCTTCAGTGTGAATCTACAATTTTCATAGTCATGAAAATAAAGAAAACTCTTGGAATGAGAAGGTGTCCAAACTTTTGGTCTGTACTGTGTGTGTGTGTGTATAGTTATATAGTGACAGGAAGTCAGATAAATCTGTGTGTGTGTGTTGTCACAGACGGGAGATACATTTCTGCCTTGTTTAGACAATACACCAATTACTATTGGGTGTTGTCTGCGGAAAGTGGCCAGAAGGGTTTGGGGCGTTGGAGGGCTTCAGCTGTTAGGAATTAAGCAATTAAGGCCTCTGTAAGGACAGCCTAGGGATGACGACTGATGGCTGCATCCTGAGGCTTTGTGAGTTAAGGAGCAGTCACAAAGACTACTGAAGAGGTGAGGTGCTGGTTGATATTTCTGTGTGAGACTTTTTGTTTTCTGTTGTAGGACCATCAGTGTCTGCCCAGCAGTAGGCTGTGCCAGACTCCATAAGTAGGTTCCTGTGTTGGGAAGGTAGATGCCCCAAGTAGCAAGGGTTTATTTTATGTTTTGTTTTGTTTATGCTGTTTTGATGCTTGCACTTGTATCCAGCAATATGGAAAAATAAACCATATAATTTGTTTTCAACCATCCTCAACTGCCTTTTTGTACAGTTCAGCGTGTAGTGAACCCATCCAGGGGGTCACACACACCTGCTACCGAGCTAATCCCTCACAATATATAATATATATGTGTGTATATTCTATCATTTGTAGGGGATCAGACTCAATGCAGGGACAAACTCAGTCTCTTTAGGAAAACACCATGTTTAATGCACAGGATATTTCCAAACAGAAGACAATGGGCATCTTGTCATCAAACAAAAATAAACTTCTGCTCTACTGAGCCTTACTGTGTCCGCAGTCTGACCAGTCCTTGATTTTTTTTATCCTCAATCAAAGGTTTTATCAAAGCTTATTACAAAACATATAGTAAGGCAAATGTAATACTGGAACATACATCCATGACTAACAGTTGTCACAGTACATAAAATATAAACAAATCACATAGCCAGATGCATGAGTAGACATTACATGGGACATATATATATATATATATATATATATATATATATATATATATATATATATATATATATAATTATAAGAAAGGAATTGAAGGGAAAGTATTAGGGTAGGGAGGGGAATTGAAGGGGGGGGGGGGGGGGGGCTAGCAGGAGCATAACGGACACAGCCCAGAGGTATAGGTAGAAGTGATATAGCAACATCCTATCTTTCAGGTTGTGTAACATGAGATAATGTTAACACAGTGTAGGTGTAAATTAAAGTGGAGTTTGTGAAATAGTTTGACTTCCCTGGTAGATGTTCAGTGTAACACTATTTGGCATGTAATGCGGTATACATTTAATAGTTGGGATTCAGGAGAGTAGGAGAAGAATAACCTGGTTGCCAGGTTTTGTAAACATTTGTGCTAGTGTCCTTTTTCATGGCAGCAATTCCCTCCATTTTGTAAATGTAGTTTACTTTAACCACTTCAGCCCCGGAACATATTGCTGGTCAGTGACGGGGCCACTTTTTGCGATTCGGCACTGTGTCACTTTAACTGACAATTGCGCAATCCTGTGACGTGGCTCCCAAACAAAATTGGTGTTTTTTTTTTCCACACAAATGGAGCTTTATTTTGGTGGTGTTTAATCACCTATGTGGTTTTTATTTTTTGCGCTATAAACAAAAATAGAGCGACAATTTTGAAAATATGTTTGTTGCTGTAATAAATATCCCCAAACATATATAAAAAAAAAAAGTTTTTTCTCAGTTTAGGCCGATATGTATTCTTCTACATATTTTTTGTGCGTCGGACCAGGGGCGAGCGGGGGCATATAACTGTGGCGGCTGGTTGGCTAGTGGCTATCCAACCTATTCCTGATTTTGGGCACATGAGTGGTCTTCCAGAGAGTATAAGTGTTTTAGCTGCTAATAAAAGATGTCTGGTAAAAGACTTCTTGTATTTGCCTATGGTGAGAGTATTCACGTTAATCAAGCAGGCAGCTGTGGTAAGTTCTTGTTTGGTTTGTGTGATGAATTTAATACATTTTCTAACCTCATCCCAGTACTCAAGAATTAGTGTGCATTCCCACCATATGTGAAGGTAGGTGCCAGTTTCATTACCACAATGCCCACAAGAGTCTGAGGTTGTGAGGGACCACCTCCTGGCCCTCTGAGATGTAATTTACCACTGGTTAAGAATGTTGTAAGAAATATCTTGATATGTGGAGCGCAGAGAGCACTTGTGAGTCATAATGCATGCCTTCTTCCATTGTTTTGCTGATATCCTAGTCTTTAAATCATTTTCCCATTTTTTTTTATGGTTTGCATTAACCATATGCTGAGCATGGTTTAACCATGAATAGGCTAGGGAAGTGGCATTAGTTACTGAGGATCTCTTGAAGCAGAGATTCTCAAGGGGAGACATTGGTAGGCAGTATGATGATCTATGTGTGCTATTTGTCAAGAAATCCTTCAGTTGCATATAGAACCAGAAGCCAAGAAGTGGTCCGTCCCACTCCACCTGCAAAGAATTCAGAGCTTTGACCTTTGAGTCTGTTAGGCAATAAAAGGCAGTGTGAGCCTGTATTTTTTTTCAGGTGTAGGCCTGTGATGAACTCAGGGTTATTAGTGATTGGGGTTAGAGGTCCGGGTATTGAGGCGAGATTGTGTTTATCTGCTATTTTGTGTCATATGTTAAGGGCCACTAACGGATATGATTTTTTCTTGTTTAATATTTTTTATTGAGTTTTGCATAAGATAACAAGTTACAAATCCAGTATAAAGAATGCAAATATGGGATAAAGATCATAACAATAATGACTGAAATATCGGTAGAGTTTGGTGCTCAAATGCATGTTAATATTTATCAGATAAATACCGAAAAAAGCAAATGTCAGGTATAAGGGACTAAAGAAAATAATCACAAAAAAGGAATATACCTTATATTGGGCTTAGAGTGCCTCCGGACCACCCATCCACCCTTAATGGGTTCAAACTGTGGATGGGAGTGAGCACATGAGAGAAAAAATAATTAAATAAAATATGAGAAAGCTAAAGTCCCAAGAAGATAAATATAGTTATTGTGACAGAAAGGGAGCATACATCTCATGTACATGGTTTCTGAAATACCTGAACTGACCCTAAAAAAAAATTGGTCATATTAATAAAATAATCTATTGGGTAAATAGTCCAGATTCTAAATTATATATGCAGACAATTGTAGAAAAAACAAGAGAGAAAAAATCCCAAATCCACTTGTTGATGAATAATAAGCAGAAAAAAAAGGAAATTCGGAAGGTAGGTAATGATTAACCCACGGTTGCCAAATTTTATAAAAAAATTGTAATAGTATCATTCTCAATAGCCAACATTTTGTGAAAGACAAGGGCACTATTCATTCGATGTTTAGCCTCAGCCACAACGAACGTTTGAGATTTCCATGCCTTGGCTATGGTTTGTTTAGTCGAGGTTGTCAGATATACAAGTAGCTGGAATTGAGTCCGAGTCAATTCAGGGAGCTTAAGGTTTAACAGTGCTATGGCAGGGTCGGTTGATATCGAGATGTCCGAGCAGTAAAGGCCATATTGAATATTTTGATCCAAAACGTTTGAGCTATTTGACATTCTCACCAGATGTGTAAGTGAGCACCTGGAGATTTCCAGCCACGAAAACAAGTATCTGGATAAGTAGGGAGAAATGTACCTATTTTTGCTGGTACCATATACCAGTGTGTTAAGACTTTGAACTTTGTTTCCAGTGCATAGCAATTTGGGGATGAGTGGATAGTGGTCAACCACATATTATCCCAGTCCTCTTTGCAGAATATTTTATCTAAGTCTGTGACCATTTGGTAGAATATACGGGTAAAGTATCTGTGAGAGGGGAATTAAGATGTCTATTAAAGAAGTGAGATCAGACCTCTAGTATGGGGGTCGCTTTTGCAGATCTGTTCGAACTGTGATAATTGGGTGAGTATTGAACCTGTCTCAATGATTGGCATATATACATTTTTAATCTGGATATAACGAAAAAGTTCATTATTGGGTAAGCCATGAATATCACACAGAGCAGGGAATGTAGGGATATTAGTAGAAGCTATATCATATAGGTAAACAAATTTCTTAGGCCATGTACATACTATCAGACCGGTCCGATGAAACTGGTCCGACGGACCGTTTTCATCGGACCAGGCTGACGTGGTCTGATGTGTGTACACACCATCGGACCAAAAATCTGATCAGACCAGAACGCGGTGACCTAGAACACAACGACGTGCTGAAAAAATGAAGTTCAATGCTTCCAAGCATGCGTCGACTTGATTCTGAGCATGCGTGGGTTTTTGGTCCAATGCTTTTGCGTACTAACCATCGAATCTGTCCAACAGACAGGTGTCCGTCGGACAGATTTTAAAGCAAGTTTTAAAACTTTGGTCCGACAGACAACGGTCTGATAGGCCGTACACACCATCAAATTGTCTGATCATGTGTACGCGGCCTTAGTGGTCCAGGCTGCAAAGGATCGTGGAAACTTTCATGCAGGATAAAAAGTTGGGTGTCTAATAAATGATAGTAAGGGGTTATGTGAGGATTGTAATTTATGGGAATTCCTAAACTTGTCCCAGATGTTCATGGAATGCTTCGTAATAAGATTAGATATATGAGCTCTGTTGTGTGGGGATAACCATAGCAAATTGGCCACTGATATTGGATCTATAGCTATGGATTCTAATGCAACCCATAAAGGAGATTCAATTGTCTAGATCAGGGTTCTTCAAACTACGGCCCTCCAGCTGTTGTAGAACTACACATCCCATGAGGCATTGTAACATACTGACATTCACAGACATGACTAGGTGTGATGGGAATTGTAGTTCCTGAACAACTGGAGGGCCGTAGTTTGAAGACCCATGGTCTAGATAGATCAAGTGTACCTGGGACCCCAAAATGGCCCAGGAGCAACCTGGAAATGGGGGAGTGGGCAAATGGACTGTCACGGTACTGAATTCCAAGAGAATACAATGGAAAGATGGAATAAGGTAAAAAATTATTACATTTATTTATTATGCATAATGATGGGCAAATTGAATACACATTGTTGGATTATAAAAACAAAAACAGCATTAAAAATGTGACACAGTGCATGACCAACCAAACAGGTCACCGAGATGTTAAAGGGCCCTACACAGAAGGGGGTGGTGAGAAGAGTGGGGTCATGCCCGTAGAATCTCGACTAGTTTTGCAACACAAGTTGCTTCGTCAGGAGAGATTCCTGAGATTTGAAGTACAACATTATCAGTTTGAAGCCTTACCCTTTGGTCTGGCGATGGCACCCTAGTGTTTACGAGGGTTCTTGCCCCACTCCTGGCCAGGCTAAGGGCTCAGGTGTCAGGAAGCATGAATCAGACGTACACAGATATAAATGAAAGAAGAAGGTCTTTATTAAAACCCAAACAGCAAGGTAAAGTCCATACAATTGATCAACAGCCAGAAGGGTCCTCCGCCGGAGCCAGGGTCGATAGCCAGGGATGGAAGTCAGCCAAGCCGGAGTCAGTAGCCAAAGGGTGGTGAGACGAAGCCGGGAATCAGGAACCAGAAGGAACTTCCGTAGGAGCCGGGTCAGTGATCCAAACAGCAGCACGATCACAGGAGGCTGTAAGACAAGGACCAAGCAAGGGAATGCTGCAGCAGCCGTGGTATATATGTGCTGAGCATCCAGCTCCTCCCAGTGGGAAGGAGGAGCCGCAGGATGTGGGAAGTTACAAGAAGCCCAGAAGGCAAGATGGCCGCCAGAACAGGTCAGTGATTAGGAGGCTGCAGGGAGGTAAGACCATGATAGTACCTCCCCCTCAAGGGCCCCTCCTCCGCGGCACAAAAAAAACAGCTTCTAGGGGAAGCGCGCGCGGAAGGCTCGGAGCAGAGCCGGAGCATGAACATCAGTCGAGGGAACCCAGGAACGCTCCTCTGGACCATAGCCGCGCCAGTGGACCAAGAACTGCAACCGACCGTGGACCAATCGTGAGTCCAGGATATCGCTCACCTCATATTCTTCATGATCGCCCACCTGGACAGGACGAGGCTGAGGCACCGAGGTGGTGAATCGATTGCATATTAGTGGTTTCAACAGGGAGACTTGAAACACATTGGAAATCCGCATACCAGAAGGGAGCGCAAGAGCATAGGCAACGGGGTTCACCCTGCGGAGTACCCGGAAGGGACCAACAAAGCGAGGAGCCAGCTTGGGAGTGGGCACACGGAGGTTGAGATTGCGAGTGGACAACCATACACGGTCTCCAACCTGATAGGAAGGAGCAGGCAACCATCTGCGATCAGCCTGGAGCTTCTGGCGCTGCGCAGAGACCTCGAGGGACCTCTGGATCTGTACCCATGAAGCACGTAGAGCCGAAAGGTGGTCCTCTACAGCCGGAATATCTTGGGGAGAGAATTACTCCGGTAACACGGCAGGTTGGAACCCATAATTGGCCATGAAGGGAGACGTCCCAGAGAAAGAGTTAACCGCTGTGTTCCTGACACCCAATTGTCCTGGTGATCGGAGACATAGCAGCGAAGGAATTGCTCCAGAGCCTGATTGGATCACTCTGTGGCCCCATTAGACTGAGGGTGGTAAGCCGAAGAGAAGGAGAGTCGAATACCCAACTGGGAGCAAAAGGCGCGCCAGAACCTGGACACAAACTGGCTTCCCCGATCCGAAAACTATCTCCTTGGGCAAACCGTGCAACCGGAAGACCTCCCTGGCGAATACCGTGGCCAACTCCTGCGCAGTGGGTAATTTTTTAAGTGGAACACAGTGGCACATTTTGGAGAACCGATCCACAATCATGAGAATGACCGTATGACCTTGGGACGCAGGAAGGTCCACAATGAAGTCCAACCCCAGGTGTGACCATGGGGTTCCCCAGTGGTAATGGGTTGTAGAAGTCCCAACGGAAGGTGCCGAGGGGACTTGTTCTGGGCACAAACAGAACATGCCGCTACATATGTGGCAATGTCGGAGCGTAGAGAAGGCCACCAGAACAAACGTGAGACAGCCCAGGACAGCTGATTTTTTCCAGGATGCCCAGCAGTCTTGGAGATATGGTAGGTTCGCAACAGCCAGGAACGCAACTCCTCAGGCACGAAGCATTTGCCGTTGGGCCTCCCAGCGGGAGCACCAGGTTGAGCCACCAGAATTTGCTTCCCAAGGGGAGAGGTCAAGCTGGTGCGGATGGCAGCCAAAATCAGATTTGGAGGTATGACCGGAGTCGGTATCTATTCCTCCCTGGACAGCTCGGAGTACTGACGTGATAAGGCATCCGCTCTGACGTTCTTGGAACTGGGTAAATAGGAGACCACATAATTAAAACGAGACAGGAACAGAGCCCATCTGGCCTGACGGGGTGTCAATCTCTTGGCCTCCGAAAGGTAAGTCAGATTCTTGTGGTCCGTCAGGATGAGATCTGGAACCACCGAACCCTCGAGTAAGTGCCTCCACTTCTTGAGAGCCTGCACGATGGCTAACAACTCTGTCACCAATCTGGTAGTTGCACTCCGCGGGAGAGAGCTTCCTGGAGTAAAATCCACAGGGAAGCAGGAGACCCTCTGGTGTCCGACGCTGAGACAGAAGGGCGCCTACTCCCGTCTCAGACGCGTCCACCTCAAAGACAAGGGCAAACCAGAATTGGGATGAGACAGTATAGGAGCCGACACAAAGGCAGATTTCAGGGCCTCAAAGGCCCGGATGGCCTCAACCGGCCAGACCTGGGAACTACAGCCCTTCCTAGTCAGATCTGTGAGAGGCGTGGCCAGCGAGGAGAAGTCCCTGATGAACTTCCGATAATAATTGGCGAAGCCCAAAAAGCGCTGCAGAGAACGAAGACCACCGGGCTGGGGCCACTGTAAGACTGCCGAGACCTTCTCAGGGTCCATGGAGAACCCCTCCGCGGAGATGATGTAACCTAAGAAGGTTACCTGGGATCGGTGAAATTTGCATTTCTCAAGCTTACCGAAAAGCTTGTTCTCTCGTAACCGTTGCAACACTCGCTTGACATCCAGAATGTGGCCCTCCATGGATTCGGAGTATACCAAGATATCATCCAAATAGACCACCACACACTGCTGCAACAGGTCACGGAAAACCTCATTGATACATTTCTGAAAGACTGTGGGCGCATTGCACAACCCAAAGGGCATAACCAGGGATTCATAATGACCGGTCCTGGTGTTGAACGCGGTCTTCTACTTGTCGCCCGTTTTGATCCTTACAAGGTTGTATGCAGCCCTCAGGTCGAGTTTGGTAAAGACCGTTGCTCCCCTGAGGCGGTCAAACAACTTGGAAATCAACGGAACTGGGTTTGCATTCTTAATCGTGATGCGATTTAGGCCCCTATAGTCGATGCAAGGCCTCAATTCTCCGCCCTTTTTCTTTACAAAGAAAAATCCAGCCCCTGCCGGGGAGGAGGATTTGCGAATGTTCCCCCGGGAAAGCGCCTCCTTCATGTACTCCTCCATGGCCTTATTCTCCGCAACCGACAAAGGATATACCCTGCCACGAGGAGGAATGGCGCCAGGTTGTAGATCTATTGCACAATCGTAAGGGCGGTGCGGAGGCAAGGCAACAGTGCAAACCTTATCGAATACATCCAGGTACTACTCGTATTCAGGAGACAACCCAGAGTACGAGGAGGCACACAACAACTTGACAGGCCCATGGATGCAACTAGCCCCACACGGTGTGGACCACGAGAGGATCTCGGCCGATCTCCAATTAAAAATCGGATTATGCTTTTGGAGCCAGGGGTACCCCAAGACCACGAATAGTGTGGAGACGAAATGACCTGAAAACAGGCTGACTCCTTGTGAACGGCCCCAATGGCTATATCCACAGGAAGGGTCTCATGTGTAACCTGTGACGGCTGGAGGGGTCTGCCGTCTATCGCCTCAAGGACCAGTGGGGAAACACGAGCCTGCAGGGGAATGGAGTTTGCGGCAGCAAATTCACTGTCAATGAAAAACCCACCGGCACCAGAGTCCACCAATGCCTGGGTCGTCAATGAGCCCCCGACCCAGGAGAGGACAATGGTGATCAGAGGTTTATCAGCACGGGAAACCGGGGACGAAGAGACTCCACCCAAGATCTGTCCCCGACAGGATCTCAGGTGCGAGCGTTTCCCGGACAGTTCGGACATGACAACCGAAAATGCCCACTGAGACCACAGTACATACATCGACCCTCGCGTCTCCGAGATGCCCTCTCCCCCTCAGACAGGCGAGCAAACCCCAGTTGCAAGGGCTCACCCCCAGGCAGGTCAGCCTCTGGAGGCGTGGGAGGAGAGGGAGGCACGGGTGGGACAGCAAACGTAGGCACCAATCTGCTAGGGGACCTCCGCAGGCACTCCTTAAAGAAAGGTCTCTCCCCGAGTCTGGTGTCAATTAATATCAGGAAGGAAATGAGAGCCTCAAGCTCCACGGGTAGGTCTTTAGCCGCAATCTCATCTTTTAAGGCATCCGAGAGACCATGGAAGAAAGCAGCGACCAGAGCCTCATTATCCCAGCCCACCTCTGCTGCCAGGGTATGAAACTCAATGGCGTATTCGGCTACCGATCGTGAACCCTGTTTGATGGACATGAGGAGCTTTGCAGCAGAGGCAGAGCGAGCCGACACATCGGAAACCTTCCGAAGAGAAGCAACAAAACCGGAAAACTCTGCAACCACCGGATTGTTGTTCTCCCATAAGGGGCTTGCCAAGGCCAAGGCCTTGTCCAAGAGCAGCGAGATCAGCAAGCCCACCTTCGATCTCTCAGTGGGAAAGGCGTGTGGCAGCAACTCGAAATAAATGCCCACTTGGTTAAGGAAACCTTGGCACTGAGTTGGCTCTCCCCTGAAGCACTGCGGGAGGGGGGCAGAGCCGGACATACCCCGAGACACCGTAGGTGCAACAACAGGTGCCCGGTTAGATGCTGGCGCATCAACCGGAGCGTCAGTAGGAGCGGACCCAGGAGCGTCACTCGGAGCAGCAGTGGGAGCGGTACCAGGATCGACAACCGGCCTATCAGCAACATGAGCGAGATGAGCAGTGCGTGCAAGCAGGGTCTGCAACATCTGAGCGAAGTGCTCCAGCAGCTGATCCTACTGATCAAGTCTGGCAACCAGCATGAGTATCGAAGGCGGCCCTGTACTGTCATAATTCATGGCTTGGCCCTAATGTCAGGAAGCATGAATCAGACGTACACAGATATAAATGAAAGAAGAAGGTCTTTATTAAAAACCCAAACAGCAAGGTAAAGTCCAAACAAATGATCAACAGCCAGAAGGGTCCTCCGCCGGAGCCAGGGTCAATAGCCAGGGATGGAAGGTAGCCAAAGGGTGGTGAGACGAAGCCGGGGATCAGGAACCAGAAGGAACGTCCATAGGAGCCGGGTCGGTGATCCAAACAGCAGCATGATCACAGGAGGCTGTAAGACAAGGACCAAGCAAGGGAATGCTGCAGCAGCTGTGGTATATATGTGCTGAGCATCCAGCTCCTCCCAGTGGGAATGAGGAGCTGCAGGATGTGGGAAGTTACAAGAAGCCCAGAAGGCAAGATGGCACAGGTCAGTGATAAGGAGGCTGCAAGGAGGTAAGACCATGACATCAGGGTAGGGTTGTCCCGATACCAGTATCGGTATCGGGACCGATACCGAGTATTTGTGGGAGTACTCGTACTCCCGCAAATACCGCCGATACCAAAATAGAATACTTTTTTTTTTTCCGTTAAAACAAACAGGCGAGCAGGCTGCTGAGTGCTGAGCGTTAGAACGGGAACTTAGAAGGGGTGGCGACTGGCGAGCGATCATCCTATTCCTAATTGGTTGCGGCAGTTTAGAAGGGGGTGGAGCGAGCGGCAGCGACATCCTAATTGGTTGGTGGCGCTGGCACTGTGTATGTGACTGTGTTCTGAACTTCCTGGTAAGCGGGCGTAATAGCGGCAGCTGACAAGGGGTGGACACTGGATAGAGCGGCGGCAAAACATCAGGAGGTATGTCTGTGACTTTTTTTTAACTCACCTCGCTCGAGCGTGCATACTGGGGGCGGAGAGCAGCAGGACCTGAGGGGTGGAGAGAGTGCCAAAGAGCAGCCAATTGTTGTTCGTTTCCCTCCTCGCCTCGTGCTGCTTAATTATGAGGGGTGGAGAGTGGGCGGAGAGAGGGAGGAGAGCGGGCAGAGAGAGGGAGGAGAGCAGGACCAGGACGAACATCATAGCAGCAGTCAGCCCTTGCCAGCCCTCGCCGAGCAAGTAACATTTAATGTAGAATTGTAGAGACTAGAGAGTGAGACAGTGATAAATAAGCTGAATGAATTGAATAGGAATACCAAGTGTCTAGTAATACAGTAGTGCACACAGAGGCAAGCTATGTGTAGTTGGTTGCCTTGCCACTGCCAGAAGTTGTCAGTCACTGCATTATATGGGGGACATACATGGCTGCAATATGGGGGACCATACATGGCTGCAATATGGGGGACCATACATGGCTGCAATATGTGGGGGACCATACATGGCTGCAATATGTGGGGGACCATACATGGCTGCAATATGTGGGGGACCATACATGGCTGCAATATGTGGGGGGACATGGCTGCTATTTGGGGGGGGGACATGGCTGCATTTGGGGACACGTAAAAAAAAGTATCGGTATTCGGTATTGGCGACTACTTGAAAAAAAAAGTATTGGTACTTGTACTCGGTCCTAAAAAAGTGGTATCGGGACAACCCTACATCAGGGCATAACAGTTGTAGCTTAGCTGGACAATCTGCTATTGGTGGATCAGTCGATCGACCATTTGAACCAGTCTGTGGACAGCACAGTCAGGTTTCTGAGATAATTGGGTTGGATTCTCAATTTAGAGAAATAATCCCTGCGTCCAGTTAAAGGGCTGGCATATTTAGGTTTGGTTATAGATACAGACCAAAGGAGAGTTTTTTTTTTTTTTTGCCCCATGCAAAGGTCAGCACTTTAAAGAAACTGGTCCAGGTAGTCTTGATGATGAAAAGTCTCTCCATTCATCTTTGCATGAGGGTGCTAGGGAAGATGGTGGCTTCATTTGAGGCTGTTCCATATGCCCAATTCCATTCAAGGTCGTTTCAAATCAGTATCCTTTCTGCATGGAACAATAATATCCATACTCTAGATTTGCCAATGGGCCTCACCTCAGGGGTGCATCAGAGCCTCAGTTGGTGGTTAATATCCAGAAATCTGCAGAAGGGGAAATAATTTGTTCCTGTGGCCTGGGGGGTGGTAACAACAGATGCCAGCCTTTCAGGTTGGGGAGCAGTCCTAGGGGAGACAACTGTCCAGGGCAGGTGGGCTGAGACCGAAAACACTTTCCCCATCAAAATTCTGGAAATTTGGACGGCACACCTGGTTCTAAAGGCTTGGTCGCTCAGGTTACGAGATTGTCATGTCAGGATACAATTTGGCAATGCCACTGCAGTGGCCTATATCAATCATCAAGGGGGCACCAGGAGTCAACGACACAGAATCCACTCGCTTATGGGATGGATGATTTGGTAACCCCTTGGGATCAGTTCTCACTGATTTATGTGTTTCCCCCAGTTCATCTGCTACCATAGCTTCTTTGCAGGATTAATATTGGAGGAAAGCTGGTGGTGCTTGTTGCTCCAGCCTGACCCAGAAGGTCCTGGTACATGGAGATCACGAGGATGTCTGTGGGGGGATGCATGGACTCTTCCATTACGTGCAGACCTGCTCTCGCAGGGACCAATATCCCACCCTTCCTTATGAACGCTAAATTTAACGGTTTGGCTGTTGAATCCCACATTCTAAAGAAACTAGGGCGTTCAGGTTCAGTGTCGTCTACCCTGGTTTATGTATGTTAGGAAGCTGGACTCCAGACTCTCACCCTTGTGTCCATGGGATTCGAATTTGGTTCTGTTAGCATTGCAGAAGCAGCCTTTTGAATCTTTACGCCATATTCCATTAGTTCTTTTAACAAGGGTTTTTTTATTTTTTTTATTTTTCTGGTAGCCATATCATCTGCTAGAAGGGTATCAGAATTGTCTGTTCTTTCGTGTAAAGAGCCATATTGTATTATTCATAAAGACAAGGTAGTGTTATGTCCTCCTCCAACCTTTCTTCCTAAGTTGGTGTCAGGTTTTCATTTGAACCAGAGCCTTGTTCTGCGGAAGAGAAGTCACTGCATTCCTTGCATGTAGTGAGAGCAGTTAGTCTATCTGAAGGTGACTGCTCAGATAAAAAATAAATAAAAAAAAATGATGTTTTGTTTGTACTCCAGGATGGTGCAGGCAGTGTCAACGTCTACTTTTTCCAAGTGGATTTGAAAAGTTATTTTTCAGGCTTTTGGTTTGAAAGGGAGTTATGCCTTTTCAAATTAGAGCACATTTTACTATGGCAGTTAGTGCTTCATTGGCGGTGCACCATCAAGCCTCTATGACTCGATGCATACATTCACTATATTTTATCAGCTGGATGTAAAAAGACATGAGGATACCACCTTTGGGTGCAGTGTACTGCAGGCAGTCGTTTAGTTCCTAACGTCTGATGGTGTCCTGCTTTGTGTCTCCCTCCCCTCAAGGGACATTGCTTTGGGACATCCCATATAGTTATTACTATCCAGCTCTTGTGTCCCATGATGTACGGAAAAGAAAATAGGATTTGTATAACGGCTTAAAATCCTTTTCTTCGAGTATGTCACGGGACATAGAGCTCCTGCCCCTCTTCTTGGGATACTCATTGCTTTGCTACAACAACTGAGGTACTCCCGGTATAGGAGGGGTTAAATAAGGGAAGGGAACTTCCTGTCTTAGGGTGTGTCAGTGTCCATCACCTGAAGGTGGCCTATAACCCACATCATTACTGTCTTACTATCCAGCTCTGTGTCCCATGATGTACATGAAGAAAAGTATTTTACAGGTAAGCTGTTATAAAAATCCTATTTTTTCAGGGTCATTCTTATCAGCTTTTCCAAGACCTCTCCCCACTCCCCATCGCTAAGAGGAGAGCATTGAAACCACATCTCCAAGTTCTGAAACATCACTGTGTTACCTATAGGTGGGGCTTGCCATTCTTGGTCCGCTTCACATACAAAAGCTGTGACTACACATGCAGATCTCCTGATGACCTACAAGCTACCCTACAACTTCATCTTTCATCCACAGATGCACCACAGGAAATGCCGATCAGCCTCATGTCCACCATAGAAGAAGCAAAACTCTGCACAAGCTTAAGACCAAGCCAACTCTCACAAACGTGGGTGGTTTGCCTCCCCAGCCCCACAGCTGGATTTAATGGACTAAACCCACGCCTGTGTATATTGAGATTACACCACCTTACACCTTTGGGTCACAGATCCTGATATTTACCTAACGGACACGGGTCCCCCCTCCAAACCTCACATGCTACAGTCACTCTATGCTAAATGGTAGGCAATCTCTGTCTAATATGTTTGTTTGAAATGAGACCTTAAGACCCCTTGGAGCCTAAAGTTTCTCGAACCCCCCCTCCCCTCATGCTCACAAATTGAAGCATTAGACAATCTAATCCCCTTAAACCTAATTGGCACTCCAGCTCCAAGGGCTCAAACAATTTTCTTGTATCATTTTCTAAAATATGATTTTACTTAATTGTAAGTTACATTTGCTCTAGTTCATTACTAGATTTAATTTGAGCCTTTGTTAATGTTGTTAAACTGGCTGAGGCACTTGCTGCAACCCCTCATGCGGGTTGCCCCCTAAGAAAATTGGTTTAGCTGTTTAACCCCTAGCGGCTGTCACTGCACCCCCACCTCCTAGACCATGGACTCTGTTTTGGATTTGCACTATGGCACTGCTCCTGTCCCCCAGGCTTGTGAAGTGGCGCTAGCCTTGGGGACAACATCCACCCAAGTTGTTACATCTTTAAGTTTTTGTAATTTACTACTTCTAGTATACTACAAGGTAGTTCATTCTTTCTCTTTTTGCCTGCTTGGTTTCCTATTACGCACCAAACTTTAAACCTCTACCATTCATTTCCCATTTGCTAGGTGTAGTTGATTCTCACAAACGGGGCACACTCCTCCTCTGTGGGGATTTTAACCAATCCCTACAACACCCCTTCCTAGACAAATCTCCCCAATCCCACCTTCCTAGATCTATGAAACTCAGCTTCCAACACCTCCTGTATGGCCATTCCCTAGTAGATTCCTGGCATGTGCAAAACCCAGCCCAATGTTGTACACATTGTATTTCCGTCCTCACAAAACGTTTTTGCGTATCGATCATATATTTCTCACCATGGGTACCACACCCCTACTCCTCTCATTGGCTGTTCTACCTATTTCCTGGTCAGACCATAGTGCAGTAATCATAACCCTATCCTCCCTAGTCCCCTCCACAAACGATTCCTCCTGATGCATTAATGACAATATTCTATCCCACTCATCACATTGTCTAAAACTAAAAATGGCACTATTTATCTATCAACTCTTCTCCCGACATCTCCCCCATTACACTATGGGAAGCCCACAAGCCAGTTATAAGGGGGACCTGCATTAGTCAGGTGTCCTTCCTGAACAAAGAAAATGCCTTACTCAACATTTAGAAACAACTTTTAATGATGCCTACATAAACATTTTCAGCATCAAATCGCCAAACCTTAGAAAAAGCTAGGCTTGAACTCGACCTATTCTTGATGGAAGCTGAAGAAAAGCCCCTACGCTGCTCATGCCAAAAATGGTATACCTAGGCAAACAAACCCGATCCGTTCCTAGCTCTATCCCTCTGACGTCTTGACCACACCATTAAACTAATCCGACTAAAGCTATCCCTGAACATTTATACCAGTAACCCGGTCAAAATTCTCCAGGTATTTAGTAAACTCCTTGCCACCCTGTACTTGAGTAAAGATCATTGTGATTGCACTCGAGCCAAATACCTTCTCTCAACTACCACTTTACCCTTGCGCTCTCCACTACACAGCGTAAAAATCACAAGAAACCAATCAAAATCAAGGAGGTTTTACTGGCCATAAATTCCTTGAAAACCCATAAACTCCCAGACCCTAACGGATTCTCAGGCACCTATTTTAAATAGTTTTCGGACCTCATTGCCCCGGTACTAGTCAAAGCATTTAATGTCATCCTTGCTGGTTGCACATTCTGCCCTGAAACACTGACAGCTGCCATCTCTATGCTCCCAAAACCACAGACAGATGACTCATCTTGGTCAAACTACTGACTGATTTCCCTCCCTAACGTAGACATCAAATTGTTGTCCAAAATCCAAGCTACTAGACTCAATCACACCATTGGCTCCTTAATACATAGAGACCAAGTGGGCTTCATCCCGACTCGACAGGCAGGAGACAACATCCAACGTGCAATTCTCTTGACAAATGCAATATTTTTCTATGCCTCTTGTCTTTGGACATCAGAAAGGCATTTGATGCAGTCTTCTGGCCCTATCTACAATTTATACTTAGATGATGGGGTTTTGGCTCCCATTTCCTTTCATGGATCTCGGCTCTGTTTGCTGACCCCACAGCCTTTGTCCACTATATGGGCCATATAGTCGGAGACCTTTCAGATCAAAAGAGGCACACGACAGCTTGTTGTCCACTCTCACCACTCATTTTTGCCCTAGTTATTGAACCCCTAGGCCAGTTAATTAGCGATAACCATGATATTAAAGGTCTTAAAGTCGGTGGCCATCATCATAAATTGCGTCTGCTTGCAGACAATGTCCTACTCTTGACATCTCCACTGATCTCTGCACCCAACTTACTCCAAATCTCTGGCCTAAAAGTCAAACTGACAAGTCCAAAGCCCTAAATATCTCCATTCCTACTGCCGACCTGACACATCTACAAAACTCCCTCCCCTTCCCATGTCTATCTGTGACATCACATGCCTAGGACTCACAGCTAACTCATCAGACCTTTACTCGGCCAACTATTGTATTATTGGTACTATTATTGTATTGGTACTATTGTACCAGTGAGTCATTAGTTTGTAAGTTTCCTGCATCTTAGTGCTTATGGAGCATTTATGAGTTGGTATACAAGCATACCTTCATTGTTTGGCAGTGATCTCCGTCTGAAGCTCCTCTGCCCATCTCACTCAGTCTGTCCACGTCCATGTGTTTTCAAATTTTGTAACCAGGAATAGATCATGGATGTGGTTCTTACACATTGAGCACCATTCCGACAAATTGACTCCAAAGCTGTGAGGGGTCTATGAAGTTGACTTTTATCTGCCTGACTCCCTAGGTAACTGTGAAGTTGAAAACAAGCCCAGAGGGGCTTGTGGGAAATGTCCGCCTCTTTCTTAAGTTGCGCCCAGTCTTTTACTGCACCTGCAGAGAAACAGTCGCCTGTCAGCAGGGGATAAGGTTTATTCCTGGATTGGAAGTGGAGGTTACACATGCCTGGCACAAAGTCGGGATTGTCTTTTAACAGCGTCTGGGGGCCGGGTTGCGAGGTAATGTCTAGGGTCTTGGCTATTTTATGAAACATCTCCAGTGTATTGCCAGTAAGGGGGTGTCATTCCAGACTAGTCGGGCAACTACCCAGGGGATCCACAGGGAGAATTTCAAGGGCATTGGGCACAGGGCATTTTCCAGGGAGACCCACTCCTTTGCTGCACTATGTCAGTGCCAATCGACAATTCTAGTCAGGTGGGTGGCATGATAATATGCTTTAAATTCTAACTCTAGGCGTCTGTAAGTTTCAAAGGAATTTTAGGATGATGGGATCTGTAGCGGAAGAGCATGTAAAAGGTAGAGCAATCTGGGAAGAATGGTCATCTTGATTATGGCCGTGCGGCCAAACTAAGAAAAGTGGCCCGATTTGCCCCATGAGTAGGTCATCCCTGACATTTTTGAGAACCGCATGGAAGTTATGACCAAACATGTCTGTAAGCTTAGGTGTAAGCCAGATTTCCAGATACTTTAGGGCCTTAGGTTCCCATCTGAAGGGGGAGGTCTATTTTACTTGACTGAGTAACCTGTCTGGCAAGGAGACATTCAGGGCTTTCTCGACTTGAGATAGTTAAGGTTAGACGCATAGCCATAAATGGCAAACACTTTCATTAAATTAGGTAATAAAGTCATCGGGTTGGACAAAAAGAAATGCAAATCATCTGCATAGGTGGCTACTTTGTAGTCCTTATTTGACACCCTGAGCATTGAATGTCTGCATTGGTTTTAACATTGCTAATAAAAGGTTCCAGGGATAGTATAAACAGAAGAGGGGATTGAGGGCACCCCTGCCTGGTGCCATTAGTTAACAAAACTTTGTCTGACAGAGTGCTGTTTATCTTTAGTTGTGCTGTTGGGGACTGATATAGCACAGATCCTAGCCAGCATATGCGGCCCCAGGCCGACCCTTGTGCAAATAGCTAGCATGAAATCCCATGGAACACTGTTAAAGGCCTTCTCCACATCCGTAGACAGGAGAAGGCCCTCTATATTTTCAGTTTGAGCCGCATAGCATAGTCTTGATAACATTGTCCTTGGCCTCACTGCCAGGCATAAAACCTACCTGGTCTGGGCCAATCAGGTCTGGCAGCATGGGGCTCAACCCTGGAGGCCAGAATCTGTGTGTAAATCTTGACGTCAAGATTCAAAATGGAAATGGGGCGATAACTGGTACAAACTGCTGGATCTTTGCCAGTTTTGGGCAAAACGGTAATGTGAGCCACCATAAAATCAGGGGTGACCCTATTATGTTCAGACTTAGAGTTCAATGCCTTTCTGAGTGGGTCTACTCAAATTTGACCAAAAGTCTTGTAGTAAATGGATGTATGTCCAACAGGGCCCAGGCTTTTGCCTAACTTAAGGTGCTTGATGGTCAGTCAGACCTCTGAGGCAGTTATTGGTTCCTTTAAAAGTGATATAACTGAGTCAGAGAGAACAGGCATACCACTTTTATTGAGGTAGTCCCGAATGATTTGCGACCTGTCCCCACCCAAATCCTCCCATTTGTGCTGGGGTGAAAGGTTATAAAGCTTTGTATAAAAATCTTGAAAATGTTTTGCTATTGCCTCGGAGGTTGCGTCTAATCTGCCATCAACCCTTCTAATGCCTAAAATTTGATTTTTAGCAGTTTGTTCCTTTAGGGCCCTAGCTAATTGCTTACAAGTCTTATTCCCAGATTTGTAGTAAATCTGCTTCTTAAAAAACAGGAGCCTCCTTTATTTTATAATCATAGAGCTGCTGAAGAGCTTTCCTATGTCCCAAATGTTCAGTGGCTGAATGTGTGTTGTGGGATTGTTTGAGGAGATTTTCTAAATGTCTTATTTTTTCTGACAGTTCTAATGTCTTTCTCCCTTTCTCTCTTGCAGAGTGAGCCTATTTTAATGAGTTCCCCCTGTATTGTGCATTTATGGGCCTCCCAGACCATGAGCGGGTCCATGTCCAGGGTAGAGTTGCATTGGAAAAATTCAGTGACCGAGGAGGTCAACGTCGCCATCAAGTCAGGGTCCATTAGAAGGCAGGCTTTTAGTCTCTATGTCTGGGGTCTCGGTAAGGGAGTGACTGCCTTTAAGGACAATGAGATCGGAGCATGGTCCAAAAAAGATTGGATGCCTATATGCGTCTGTTACCTGGGCTAGGTCTTGCTGGGAGATGAAAAGGTAGTCAATGTGGGAATGTCTGTTGTACGGAGGTGAGAAAAATGTGAAGTTGTGCCCGTCTGCGTGATTAAACCTCCAGGTATCAATCAAGTGTATGCTCTGAAGCATGGACTTGAGCTGTTTGAGGATTTTGTAAGCTATGCAAGTTTTTCCATTTGAGGTGTCAACTAGTGGATTAAGAGGCACATTGAAGTCCCCACCAAGGATTAGGCATCCTGAGGAGAACCCCATGAGTTATCGTACTATGTGTTTTGGCAAAATGGCATGTGTGACTTGTTCGGGAAATAGACATTATCCAATGTCATGGTGCGTTATTGTACAGACCTTTTAGAAATACAAATCTATCTTTGGGGTCTAGCATTTATTTTGTAGGGTAAAAGGAGCGTCTTTACTTATCAAGGTGGAGACCCCCCTGGCTTTGGATTTGTCATTTGTAGCATGGTGCGCCTCTGTAAAGAAGGCATCTGTCACTGTAGGGACATGATGATTTTAAAGTGGGTTTCCTGAAGAAACACAAAGTGTGGCCTACCTTTATTGAGCTATTGCAGCGATGTAGAATGTTCAGGCCCTTGACGTTATGAGAAATCAGTCAGGCCACGGCTGAGGTCGGAGTAGGTTATGTTGAGAACTTGGAGTGAGATGTGTCTGAGTGCCTGGAAAACAAGACTACTGTGTGAAATTGGTAACAGTACAGCCAATTGCACTAAATAAAAGACAAATTTAATATGCCAACAGTTAGAGAGTAAGAAGGAGAGAGAGAAATATAAAATGGTGGAGTAAATTGAGAAAATCCTTTAACAGGCAGGACATGCTGTCCTAAATAAGGAGCAATGTAGTGCGACCAACACCCGACTAGTAGGCATGGGCACACGCAGTGGGGGAGAGGGAGGTGACTGCCAACTGGAAAATGGCCAGTCACTAGCCTCTGATAGCTTTAAACTGTGCTAATAAAAAAGGTATACCAAAACAAATAAGTGGGGTGTAATACGACACACACAGCCTGCTTAATAAAGCTACTACAAATTTGCCCAAGACTAGGACAAAATCTATAACACCCGACCTGATAAGGAATGGGCAGTATGCAAATCAGAGAGATTCAACTATAGCATCTTAATACAGCCCCTTTACCTCCCTGAAAAGTAGGTTAATCCCACACTACTATAGACCCCCCCCCCCACACACACACAAAAAAAAGAAACAAAAACTGTTCCCACATAAAGCAAACTATATAAAAGAAATGGATAATTTGGGATGGCAGTCAGTTGGGGTCTCATGTGCTTTCCCGTTCTGAAACTCAGCAGCAATTGCAGCAGCCAAAGCTTGTGAACATTAAGTGGCAAGTGGGGATCAGCCCGGAGTAAGCCCAAGGTCGGGGGCAAGTCCAATTAGGACAAGAAACAAGAGCATGGAGGAGGTGGGGGGGGGCAGCTGAACAAGGGAAGCACACCACAGCCCTGTCCCCAACCCTCAAGCTGCAAAAAAATAAGGGGATGGGAAGGGGATCACAGGGCAAAGTGTTAGGCCTCGTACACACGATCGGACATATCCGATGAAAACGGTCCGCGGACCATTTCCATCGGATATGTCCGATCGGGAGTTTGATCCGATGGCGTGTACACACCATCGGATCAAATTCCCCGCCGCCGGACGGCGCGGTGACGCGGCGATGACGTTGACGCCGCCACGTCACCGCCACGTCACCGCACCAGGAAGTTAAACACTTCCGCGCATGCGCTGAATCCATTCGGCGGCGGCGGTGGGGGACGACATGTCTGCTGGTAAGTGTACTAACCAGCAGACATGTCGGGCGGACAGATTCCACCGGATGGATTTCAAAGCATGCTTTGAAATCTGTCGGGTGGAGAAATCTGTCCGCTAGCCCATACACACGAGCGGAGATGTCTGCTGAAACGGTCCATCGGACCGTTTTCAGCGGACATATCCCCTCGTGTGTACGAGGCCTTAGAATGTCAGAGAGCCGTCTCTTCTCCGTCGGGCAATCTCAAAGGCATACACAACGGGGGGAGGGAAATGTAAACTTAATGAGTATGTCCCAGCAGGAAGGTCCTTGTGCACCACAGTTAGTCCTCATCTTGATCTTTGTGGTCCTCTCTTGAAGACCAATGCGTTCTGGCCTTTGAGCTCCCAGAGCGATGCAACTTCTGCCTTTTGGATGACCTTTATTCAGGGATGGAGAAGGGAGATCTCGAGTGTGATCTGTCCCCTGGAAGCTCCTGAAACTATGTATACCAATCCTGCAGAGAGATTTGATCAAATCCCAGGGCTGCACAAAACTCTGGCAGGTCATCAGGTTCGTGCAGGACATGCTGGTGACTTTTGGAGCAAATGGAAATCTCCAAGTATACTTAAGCTCTCGCTCCCTCAGTTTCTCCAGCAGGAGGTGCAGGGCTCTCCGGTTCCTCAGGGTGATCTGTAAGAGATCCTGGAACAACATGTTTGTTCCATTAAAAATAATCTGTTCATTCCTCCTGGCCTTGTGCATAATCTCTTCCTTGAGAGTAAAGCTCTGCAGGCAGAAAATATCTCGAGGATGATCAGTGTCAGGTCCCTTTGGTTTGAGTGCTCTATGAGCCCTGACAAAGTCGATCACTGTGTCTTTCTGCCTTTCAAGTAAACTTGTAAACACTCTCTGTAAGTCCGGGATGATTTGGACAGATTCCACAGTCTCTGGGATGCCTCTCACACAAATATTGTTTCTTCTGCTCCTGTTATCCAAGTCTTCCAAGTGCCTATTCATGTCAATAAAGTGATTATTATGTGAGGCAGAGACCCTCTCAAGCCTGTGTATGGCCTTGTCCCTATGTTTGCCTGCTGATTCAGTCACTGCCATTTTCTCATTTAGGGCTAGCAGGTTAGATTTCAGGTCTGTTATGGCATCAGAAAACGTGGATTTAATGTCCGTGGCAATTAGACATGGCCGCGAATGTGAGGGGTTGATAGGGGTGAGCTGTCCCCCTACCCGAGTCCTTGGGAGCCGATTGGGAGTCCTTGTTATAATCCTCCTCATGGCGTTCCGGCACCATCTTGGCTTTCCCCACACTGCTGTGGGTCCCTGTTTGGCCTTAAACAGGTCTGAGATGTTCCGGGATGGGGTAACAGAGGTCCTTGTGTGGGGTGTGGTAGAGCCGCAGGTGACATTGGCAGGCACTGACAGGTAGCACTGGTTGGTACGGGCTGATGGCACTGATTAGCCTGTGGCACCAATTAGTACTGGAAGTTGGCACTGGCAGGTGGCACTAACACTTGCAAGTGGCACGGATTGGCAGGTGGCACTAATTGGCACTGACAAGTGGCACTAATTGGCACTGGCAGGTGGCACTAATTGGCACTGGCAGGTGGCACTAATCAGCACTGGTAGGTGGCACTAATTGGCAGGTGAAACTAATTGGCACTCACAGGTGGCACTAATTGGCACTGGCAGGTGGCACTGGATGGCAATAGTTATCACTGTCAGGTGGCACTGGTTGGCACTGTCAGGCGGCACTGGTTGGCATTGGAAGGTGGCACTGAATGGCACTAGTTGGCACTGGTTGGCATTGGCAGGTGGTCCTGGCAGGCAATGGCAGGTTTCACAGCTGTGTTACACACACTGTGGTGCTGCAGAGAGCAGTAACTGTATGGAGAGAGAGAGAGAGGGAAGCTGATAGATTCAGCATGATGTTGGAGGTGGGTGGGACCCAGCAACTATCCAGCCAATGATTGGGCTGTTTAAAAAAAGGGTGGGGCCACATACACTTAGCGGCCTACCCAAATCTCATCCCATTGGCTGGTGTTGGATATCTGGGTTCTCCCCCCCCCCCCCCCCCCCAACATCCAACCTAAATTATGACAGCTTATTTCTTGCTCCATAAGGTTTCACACACTGTGACACTGCTCTGCCGAAAGAGTGTGGAGAAGGGAGGAGGAACCCCATGTTCCTCCCCCCTTCTCCACACTCTACTTGCAGAGGTGCATCCAGCGTTTAATATTGTCCCAATTTGGATAATAATTAACTGATGCAGATTTCTCCAAAATGGCCAAATATTGGCCGATGTATCGTTCGACCTCTAGCCCAGGTTGCTTTGACAGCAGCCTTCAGCTTGTCTGCATTGTTGGGTCTGGTGTCTCATCTTCCTCTTGACAAAACCCACAGATTATGTATGGAGTTTAGGTCAGTCGAGTTTGCTGGCCAATCAAGCACAGTGATACCATAATCATTAAACCAGGTATTGATACATGTTTTGGCAGTGTGGGGAGGTGTCAAATACTGCTGGAAAATGAAAATCAGCAACTCCATAAAGCTGGTCAGCAAAGGGAAGCATGAAGTGCTCTAGAATTTCCTGGCTGACTTTGAACTTGATAAAACACAGTGGACCAACACTAGCAGATGACATTGACCCCCCCCCCCCCTCCAAATCATCACTGACTGTGGAAACTTCATACTGACCCGTATGGAACTTGGATTATGTGGCTCTCCACTCTTCCTACAGACTCTGAGACCTTGATTTCCGAATGGAATGCAAACATTTTCACAGTCCATGATGATTTGGAGAGCCGTGTTGGTCCACTGTGTTTTATCAAGTCCAAAGTCAGCACAGCCCTCTGCAAGGTATTCTAGAGCATGTCATGCTTCCTTCTGCTAAACCAGCTTAATAAAGATGCTGATTTTATTTTCCAGCAGGACTTGACACCTGTCCACAGGCTACCACTGCAAAATGTACCAATACCTGTTTTATTGATCATGGTATCACTATGCTTGATTGACCAGAAAACTTGCCTGACCTAAACTCCATAGAGAATCTGTGGGGTATTGCCAAGAAAAAGATGAGTGACACCAGACCCAACAATGCAGATGAGAGCCGAAGGCCACTATCTGGCCTTCATAACACCTCAGCAGTGCCACAGGCTGATCACCTCCATGCCACGCCTCACTGATGCAGTAATTCATGCAAAAGCAGCCCCAAACAAGTATTAAGTGCACACTAATACTGTTCATGTCTCATGTAATCATATTGAATTTAGGGTTTTCACTAGCTGTAAGCCATGATAACATTTAAAATAAATGAATGCTTGACATATATCGCTCTGTGTGTAAGACAACTATATAAAATATGAGTTTCACTTTTTCAATTTAGTTACTGAAATAAACAAACTTTCTGATGATATTTTAATTTTGTGAGATGTACTTGTATATACAACTATATAGCCAGGTAGAACAGGTCAGTATTTTTTTTTTTTTTTTTATTTTGTTTGGTCCCCTCAGAATAATTTTCTGCACTCTCACTTTAGGGCTTGTTTGACTCTCCACTTTTACCAACAAAGAGAGGGTGCATCAACCTAGTGCACTACCTTTTACACATTTATTTTTTATATATTAACAAAACAAGTGATATATTCACAAATACATGACATAAGAGAACCTATCATGAAATGCTAACGAGACTGTCTGCAGGTCCACAGTGCTTAACCACTAACATGGGAAAACCTTTCCGTGTCCACAATGGCTTATGCATTTCAAGGGATAAACCCTCTTCTTCAAAGTCTGGAGTGCAGAATAAGCCTGTGTGACATTTTTTTTTTCAATTCCTCCAGAATGATTTATATTGTGTGACAGTTACTCTAGGTGTAAGGTTATATTACAGCCACTTGCATGTTCCTGTGTTTGTGTTGTTTTTTTTGTGTGTAGGAAACTACAAGCTTTTACTAAAATCCACTTTTTATTTTTAGGATTACATTAATTGTGCAGAAGTTTGGATTGATTATACTTGCAAACATTTTTCGGTGAGTTTTTAGTCCAGTTGTAAGACATGCTTAAGATATAACTGCATATGACTCTTTAACTACTGATCAACCGCTTTAAAGAACCAATTAAAAAAAAAAGTGTATAACGCATGTCAATATTGTCTATTATGAATGCAGGAATGATAGGATTTTTGACTTTGGCTGTAAAATCAGTTTCTTGGAGTTCATTGACAGACACAGCCTGCTTTATTCAGAACCATAGAGTTATATCGCCCCCTACTGGAGTAAGACACTAGGCAGACAAAAGACTTGGCTACACCCATGACTAGTCCTAGGTGAAATACACCCCCCTCTCTGCTACAGCCCTTTAGTTATGTAACAAGCAGTATCAGAAGTTTTCAAACTCCATAGAGGGGCGGGAGCTGTGTCTGTCAATGAACTCAGAGAAACTGATTTTGCGGTAAGTAAAAAATCATATTTTCTCTTTTGTTCATTGACAGACACAGTCTTCTTTATTCAGAACCATATGGATGTCCCAAAGCCGTGCCAAACATAAGAGGTGGGACAGCCAACACCCAGGCCAACCAGACAAACTGGAGTTCAGTGAAAACAACCTAGAGCCCGCCTGACCAGCAAAAAAAAAAAACTTCACGAGGGGAAAACCATCTAGATCGCAGCCTGCAGAACGTTACGGCCAAAAGAAGCATCTGCAGAAGACAGCTTATTCACTTTGTATTTTTTTTTTTTAAAGTGTGCACCGATGGCCAGGTGGCCGCCTTGCAAACTTATGTTGCTGACGCCTGTTGATGGAAGGCCCAGGAGGCACTCTGTGCGCGAGTCGAGTGTGCCTTCACTGAGAAGGGAGTAACCTGACCCTTGATAGAATAGGCCTGAGTCACGTCTACCTGATCCATCTAGAAATGGTCGCCGAGGAAGCAGATAGCCCCTTCTTTGGCCCATTTGTGATCACACACAGGGAATCTGACCTTTGAAAAGACTCAGTGACCGCCAAATACACCCTGACTTCCCTACCACATCTAAGGTGTGCAAGGCAAATTCCCTTGAATGCTGTGGCCGGGGACATAGGCCCCGTACACACGGCCGAGGTTCTCGCTGAAAATCAGCGAGAACCTCGCTGGAATGCACATTCCAGCGAGGACCTCGGCCGTGTGTACGGTCTCAGCGAGCTTCCCGTCGGGAAGCCCGTCGAGCCGAAATAGAGAGCACGCTCTCTATTTCCTCGACGGCCCGCCTGGAAGAATGGCTGGTTGCCATTCCCGACGGGCGGGTCGCCGAATTCGACGGCCGGGAGAGAACCTCGACGGGCGGAACGATGTGTTCTGCCCGTCGAGGTTCTCTGCCGTGTGTACGGCGCCATAGAGAAGGCAACACAGTCTTAATTTAAATGGAAATCTGAGACAACCTTTAGAAGGACAAGGGCGAAGCACCACCTTGTCCTTGTGAATCACCAGGTAGGGCGTGCGACAGGATAGCGCTGCCAACTCTGACACCCTGCGAGCAGAAGTAATAGCCACCAAGAAGGCCACCTTTTGTGATAGTGTGAGCAGGGGAATTTCTCCAATATTCTCAAATGGAGGCTTCTATAGAGCCGAAAGTACAAGATTCAAGTCCCACGGTGGCAAGGGAGATCGCATTGGTGGAACCACATGTTGCACTCCCTGAATGAAGGTAGGCAATAGGGAATGCAAAGCCAGGGAGAGTTGAAGAAAAACTGCCAAGGCCGACACCTGGCCCTTCACAGTACTCAATGCCAAATTATTTTCCATGCCCCTCTAAAGAAAAGTCAAAATCTAAGCCACTGAAAAGGAATATGGGTAAAACCCCACTGACTCACACCCTGAAATATACACTTTTCACTTCTGATAATATACCTTCCTGGAAGAAGACTTTCTAGCTCTGAGCAGTGTCAGAATCAAAGACACAGATACGCCCCTATCCTTCAAAACCTGGCTTGCAATAGCCAGGCCGTTAAAGCCAGCGACGGTAAGGGTGGAAGATTGGCCCTTGGGATAGCAGAAACTCCCTGAGAAGCAGCCACCGGGGGGCTTCTGTGACCAGACGCACCAGGTCGGCGTACCAGGACCGATAAGGCCAGTCCGGGGCCACTAGAATGACAGCCATGGCAGAAGCTTGAGAGGAAGAAATGTGTAGATCAGATGATACTGGCCCCACGGAGCCACCAGAGCATCTGAGGTCTCCACCAGAGGGTCCTGAGACCTGGTCACAAACCTCTACACCTTCCTGATGATTCAGGATGCCATCAGATCAACCTCTGGAGATCCCCAGCATAGGCAGATCTGTTGAAATACCTCCTGATGGAGAGATCTCTCTCCTTGGTCCAATACTTGACGACTGAGGTAATCTGCCTGCCAGTTGTCCACCCTCAGAATGTGAACTGTGGAGATGGGAAAAAAGGAGGGATATGGAACCACTTTTGCTGTGCGAGGCGGCTTGTGAGTGCCAAAGAGGACCGGTGTTCTGACGAGAAGGGCCCCTGCAGGCGCAGCATTTGCGCAATACTGAGAACAACAGTGCAGCCTGAAAATCTCTGAACTAGAACAGCTGTTCATCAGCTGTACACAGTGCATGCACAATCAATATGACATTGCACTGCATGCTTCCGATGTTTATGCAATTCTGCAAGGGGCGAGTTATTCATTGAACATAGCAAGGGGTGACTGCATGGATGTATTATTGAGAAGTGTGCAATGCCTACAGAAGAGGCTTTGTTTTACAATGATGGGCGGGGCTGATAATTTGGGGGTAGTTTTCTCCATAAACTACACACTTTTGCAGGGCGTGTTTACACAATTTAAGGGATATGACCTCTTCTGTAGGCATTATACGTTTCTCAATAATTCATCTGTGCACTCTTATTGTATGAGCTCTGCCCATCATGCGGCCGCCCCTTGCAGAGTTGCACAAGCATCAGGAGTGTGCGGCACAATGTCATATTGATTGTGCAGGTGCAGTGTACAGCTGTTGATCAGCTGTTCAAGTTGGGAGATTTTTGGCGGCTCCGCTGTGCTCTGTATTGCGCAAGTGCTGTGCCTGTGCAGTACAGGATGGGCATTATCCGATGGGGGACCTTTCTCGGCACAACACCGCAGACGCAGCCGCAGACCCCGCAGGGTGGGCCCTGTCCATGGCAGCCGAATAAGTTTCAGGATCTGACAAAACAGATGAAGCATGGGAAGGCAGGGGACGCTTCTTGCTAGTCTGCCACCCAAGAGCCCCCTCCACCCGGGACACTAAGGACTCCAGGGCCGGCATCAGTGTGTCAATGGATGACTGGGACCCAGAGGGACCTGCAGACTCTGACAGGGGGTCAAAGATGAAAGGTTGCCCTTCGAAAACAGAGTTTTTGTTACATATGTCCATATGTGACAGAAACTAACACATCATCGGACGTGCTCGCCAGGCATGTGAAGTAACGGTATAGTGAGAGGGTGCTGTGGAATGATGTGATAGAAAAACCTGTGAACTACACACCTGACTGATGCTCTAGTAGCGAGTGAGGTCCTGGTTAGGATCGAAACTTGGTCGACCGGGAACACCTGCAGTAGTTGTGACATAAGTGCCTTTTTTTTGTTTGTTTGTTTTTTGTTTGTTTTTTTGCCCACCTCATATGCGTCTGGCCCTGGTGAAGCTGCAATCATAGCATGTTTTACACATTTTTTTACCTGGGAAATTACATCCAACCTGGTACAGAATGTAACCTAAACTCGACTGACCTGAGGGAGAAAAGACAGGCGGAAAATGAGTGGCTCGCATAAATGCCACTGGAGAGTGGCCGATTAAGCACCAGTAAAAACGAAGTGTGATTGTGTGAGCGCTTGCAGTGATTGCAAGGAGTTATGCTGAGATTTGTACTTTCAGTGATTGCAAGGAGTATGTGTTGAGATGCATGTATTTGCAGCGATTGCAAGGAGTTTATACTGAGTTGCATGTTTTGCAGCGATTGCAGATGGGTATATGCTGAGATGCTTGTTTTTGCAGTGATCACAAGGAGTTATGATGAGATGAGTATCTTGCAGCAATTGCAAGAAATGTCACCTACTGATAGGCAAAAAAAAAAGATAGCAGAAATTGTATATATAGGAATGAACTGCAAAGCAGCATACGTAAAAAAAATCATAAATTTATGATAAGTATTGGACTGTGATGCGTGTAGCTGCCAATGTCATGTGAATCGGATGGAAAATTATATAAATAATGCATTGTAGGTTATGGGAAGAACCATATTGGTGTGTGGGTATGACTGATGCAAATCGTTATGCAGCCAAGATTAGGCTTGAATCGGATATGTATAGCATTTACATAACATGAATTGGTGAGTAAAAACTAATAGTTTGTAGGGTATGAGGGTGAGTGGTATGAATCGGTGCAGGATATATCTGATGCAAACTATTGTGCTGTTGCTGCGACTAGGTTTAAATGGTCTGTGGTATGTTTGCAATGCATCCGATGTGACTCTGAGAATAAAATCAGTAAACAGGCCTGTAACTGGCCGGCAAACTAACAACTGCGTAGTTGAGACCTATTAACAATTTGTAAGTTTCACAGCGGGAAACAGAACAAACAGGATGGGGAACATAACTAGAACAAAAGCTGGTTGGACATGATATGACAAGGGGTGTTGCAAATTCTACCTGTGAAAGCAATGAGACTTGGTCCAAAAACCACAAATCAAAATTGGCAACAAACTCAGAAGAGTCAGCCTGGTGATGTAACAAATTGTGCACTGTAACTGACAAATCACAAGGGTGAGTGGTCAGCTTAAATACCATTGGGGCTCCTCCCATAAATTATAATATATTAATATATAAATAAATGTATATATACTGTATATACTGTGTGTGTATATATATATATATATATATATATATATATATATATATATATATATATATATATATATATATATATATATATATATATGTTGTTTGCTGCTTTGTGATAACTATTCTGGTCTAGTGAAGAAACATTTAACTATAAAATATGGCCTTAAAATCTATAACTCCCCCTCCCCCATTTTTTTAAAGCTATTATACATCAGATGAAATGCAGTGTATCTTGTCCTACATGTATGAACATGCCTCAAAATAGAGGACTTCTTTTTTTTTGCAGGTGAACAGCAAGCTCTCCACTGTCAGGCCTTGTACACACGGCTGAATATATCCGCTGTGAACGGTCCCCGGACCGTTTACAGCGTATATTTACGCCGGGGTGTTTTGATCCGATGGCTGTACACACCATCGGATCAAATTCCCCGCCGGCGGACAGCGTGGTGACGCGGCGGTGACGTTGACGCCGCCACGTCACCGCACCAGGAAGTAAACACTTCTGCGCGCATGCGTCGGATCCATTCACAGGATACGACGCATGTGCGGCAAGATATGTCCGCTGGTTTGCCGTACTAACCAGTGGACATATCTGACGGCCAGCTATCCGGCGGAATTATTTCAAAGCATGCTTTGAAATTTTTCCTCCGGATGAATCCGGCAAAAAGCGTCCGTTTGCCCCTACAGACGAGGGGATTTTTCGGCTGAAATGGTCCGTCGGACCATGTTCAGCGGAAATATCCCCTCGTGTGTACAAGGCCTCAGAGGACATTTAGGTCTTTTTGATATAAACAAATGTGCCTATTCCATAAAAAAGTGTTTAGTGTAGTTATTATTTCAATCTGGAATATGGTCACTGTTACAAATATTATTAGAGATTAGGTGGATAGCGGTAGCAGAGTTCAGTCCATGCAGTGGTGTAAGCATTTATGTAGCAAGTCTAGGCCATTATCCAAACAAATAAGAGCTGAATCTGTAACAAGCCAGCTTCAGGGAGCAAAGAACAGACTCTTATTACTTATGTGAAAGCAAGTGTATCCTTGAATACAAAAAACAGCCAACGCGTTTCACACTTGGTTAGTGCTTTTTCGTGGCCTTGAATAAGCACTAACCAAGTGTGAAACGCGTTGGCTGTTTTTTGATTCTTGCTGTGTATCTGTGGTGCCTGCTTATGCTTTTTCAATAAAGACAACTCAAGAGTTTTCCGGTGTGCGGCCGTCCATCTGTTTTTTGTTATTTCCATTGCCTAGTGCCCACATATACCTGGACTGATCCACGAGTGCACTTGGGATTTCCCTGGAGCGGTGAACCCCACTTTGCTTTGTTCTTTGGATTCTTGAATACAAAATACCTGTAGCAAAAGAACAATCAACAACCGAATGTTAAGATTTGTGTGATTGTGTTTGTTATTTACCACTGTACTCACTGCAATTATGGGACCTTTTAGACATTTTGTAATAGGTCTAAATGCACTTAAAGTGGATGTAAACCCTCTCCTAGACCCAGTAAAGTGAACAGCCTCAGATGATACACAGGGATGAAACACCTCTCCCTACATATGGTTTACATGTATATCTGCTGTCTTCAGCTTTATATATTGTTTAGAAAGTGCATATTGTTTTAGAGATTTTAGCCTATTGTTCAGCACTGGGAGTGAATTTTTGGCATATAGCCAAGACTGATTGGAGGAAATGCCCACCCCCCCACTCTACAGGCAGAGACTTGCAGAGCTGTGCTTTGACAAGCCACGCTCTCTGCTAATCTATTTATGGCAACCTCCCTTGACACAAAATTCTGCCTGGTTTTATCTTGGTTGACAGAGAACTTGTCAGAAGTTATCATGCTGATAACAGAGCAATGTAACAACAGAGACAAACAGGGCTTTGGAGAGATATAAGAAAACACTACAGATATATGTGTTTAGGTCAAATTTAATGAATCAGATTTACATCCACGTTAATTTTGTTGCCCTATTAGTGGAATATTCTTTCCACACTTTTACTTATGTCATGGAGTAATAAAGCAGTACCCATTCTCAGATGCCCTCTTGAAATGAAAATGCATATGGTGGTGTTTTTAAGTTTGATACTGCTTATTTACCTCTGCAGGACCACCACATATGTTTTGAACATTTAAAATTGTTGATGACCTATTTAATGATATTTTGTTTTGTCACAATGATCCGCTATTATTTGATTGGTACCATGTCTTATTAATGTATGTAGAAACGGGAGGTGAATACCATTCTAGCTGATGTCATTAAACACATGACTCCTGACCGGGCATTTGAAGATGCATACCCACAGGTAACTATTGTTTTTGTATTTTTTTTGTACCAAGACTGTCTCTCAAAACTAGTGACAGTTAGCCTGCGTTCACACATATGTGATGTGGGTACCAATGTGATTCCAGTACTGGTTCCCTCATTAATCTCCCCCACATGCAGTTAACACTGCCCTCTACGAACCACTGTGGGTGTCAATACAAAATTATTGAAACCCCCAGATCGGTTTATAGATTGCAACTGTGAATTTCGACAGGAATCAGATTGCATGGGTGTGAACACCCATGCAATTTGATTCCAGTATGGGGGAAATAAAGGTTCTTGCACCTTTTTTGTGCAAATCCAATGTGAGTTCAGCCATACAACTATATGGCTGAACTAGCATTGCACAGACGTTGCATGTGATTGGCACAAGAATGTGGGTGTGAATCGCATGCAATGTCTGTGGTTGCATATGTGTGAACCCAGGCTCATAGTCCCATAAATACATGGTCAGTAAGGTTGAAAAAAGACATCAGTCCATCCAGTTCAACCTGTGGTGTGTGAGTGTGCTTGTGTTTATGTCAATAGTGAATTGTATATTCCTGTATGTTGTGATCGTTAAGGTACCCAATCTTTAGAGAAAAGTTTTTAAATGGGTGCTTTTTTTTTTTTTAAATAAACATTTTAAATGTTATGACCTGGATCAATAAATACAATTTAAAGGTTACATTCACCTTTTGGAACATGTTGCATGCTAATTTAGGGTGGAACATGTAACATGTGCAAGCTCCTTTTGCCAGTTCCCCCTCAACCCACTTTTCCTTCTACTCGTGAAAAATGTTCCCTGTGCCACTGGCTGCAATACAACCCCAAAGCATGATTGATCCATCCCCATGCTTAACAGTTGGACAGAGGTTATTTTCATTAAATTCTGTGCCCTTTCTTCTCCAAATGTATCTTTGCTCATTCCAGCCAAAAAAGTTATATGTTAACCTCATCGGTCCACAGAACTTGTTTCCAAAATGCATCAGGCTTGTCTATATGTTCATTTGCAAAGTCCAAATGCTGATTTTTGTGGTGAGGACGTAGAAGAGGTTTTCTTCTGATGACTCTTCCATGAAGACCATATTTGTACAAGTATCTCTTTATAGTGGAATAGTGTACCACAACTCCAGTGTCTGCCAGATCTTTCTGGAGGGATCGTGCAGTCCACCGTGGGTTTTGCTTTTCTCACATTCCTGCAAGCTGTTTTGTCTGATATTTTTCTTGGTCTTCCAGATCTTGCTTTAACTTCCACTGTTCTGATGACTGTAATTTTTTAATTACATTCCGAACAGAGGATATTGACATCTGAAAACGCTTTGCTATCTTCTTATAGCGTCAACTATTTTCAGTTTCAGTTTTCTAGACAACTGCTTAGAAAAACCCATGGTGCTGATTGTTGGGGCAAGGTCAGATGAGTCTGGGCATTTAAAACCTTTGAGATTGACATCACCTGATCTTCCCAGATGATGATTGAGAACAATCCATGACACTGGCAGGTCTCAGCTTTTCAAAGGGGGCAGTGCATGCTATAAATTCTGCAGGGTGCCCAAACTTTTGCAGACACCATTTTTTGTTTTTTCTGTAATTTTGAAAGTGTAAATGATGGAAATAAAATCTAACTTTTTTTGACATATTATAAGAATGTCTAATCTGTAATTTGATGCATTTTGGAGATTTTTCCATCTTTCCTTGGCTTTGTTATGCACATTAATACTTTTTTTTTTTGTTTTACCTGGGGTGCCAAAACTGTTTATACTTGATACATGTGCACATATATATGACCATAACTTATATATTGTTTCAACCACTTGAGGCACTAGCCAGCAGCTTTGGCTGTCGTATTTATTTTGTTATATTTTCATTTTATTTGCTCACCATATTTTCCCAAGGAGGTAAGATTAGCCACTTAAGCCCTGGACCAATATGCTGCTAAATGCCCAAAGGTGTTTTTACAATTTGGCACTGTGCTGCTTTAACTGGTAATTGCACGGTCATGCAATGTTGTACCGAAACAAAATTTGCGTCCTTTTCTTCACAAAAATACAGCTTTCTTTTGATGGTATTTGATTGCCTCTGTGTTTTTTTTTATTTTTTTATTTTTTTTGCGATATAAACGGAAAAAGACTGTAAATTTTGAAAAAAAAAAAGATTTTTCTTATAACAAAAAGTAAAAAATATCGAATAAACTAAATGTTAGGCCAAAATGTATTCAGCCACATGTCTTTAGTAAAAAAAAATCGCAATAAGTGTATATTTATTGGTTTTCGCAAAAGTTATAGTGTCTACAAACTAGGGTACATTTTCTGGAATTTACACAGCTTTTATTTTATGACTGCCTATCTCATTTCTTGAGGTGCTAAAATGGCAGGGCAGTACAACCCCCCCCCCCCCAAATGACCCCATTTTGGAAAGTAGACACCCCTAGGAAACTGCTGCTCTCAGCAGTTTCCTAGGGGTGTCTACTTTCCAAAATGTTGAGTCCATTGAATATTTTTTTTTTTGTCCCAAGTGATTGAATGACAACGAAAAAAAAAAATTACAAAAAGTTGTCACTAAATTATACATTGCTCACACATGCTATGATTATATGTGGAATTGCACCCCAAAATACATTCTGCTGCTTTCTCTGAGTACGGGGATACCACATGTTTGGGACTTTTTGGAAGCCTAGCCGTGTATGGGGCCCCAAAAACCAAGCACTGCCTTCAGCATTTCTAAGGACGCACCTTTTTTATTTCACTCCTCACTACCTATCACAGTTTTGAAGGCCATAAAATGCCAAAATAGCACAAAGCCCCCCCCCCCCCCCAAATGACCCCATTTTGGAAAGTAGAAACCCCAAGCTATTTGCTGAGAGGCATGTCGATTCCATGGAATATTTTATATTTTGACACAAGTTGCAAACTGATTTTGTTTTTGCACAAAGTTGTCACTAAATTATATATTTCTCACACATGCCATGATTATATGTGGAATTGCACCCCAAAATACATTATGTTGCTTCTCCTGAGTACGGGGATACCACATGTGTGGGACTTTTTGGGAGCCTACGCGACCCCGAAAACCAAGCACTGCCTTCAAGATTTGTGTGAGTGAAATGTCCTTAGAAATCTTGAAGGTGGTGATTGGTTTTCGGGGTCCCGTACGTGGTTAGGTTTCCAAAAAGTCCCACACATGTGGTATTCCCGTACTCAGGAGAAGCAGCAGAATGTATTTTGGGGTGTAATTCCACATATGCCTATGGCACGTGTGAGCAATATATCATTTAGTGACAATGTTTTGTATTTTTTTTGGTCATTATTCAATCACTTGGGGCAAAATAATAAAATATTTAATGGACTCAACATGCCTCTTAGCAAATAGCTTGGGGTGTCTTCTTTCCAAAATGGGGTCATTTGGGGGGGGGGGGGGGTTGTGTGCCATCTTGGCATGTTATGGCCTTCAAAACTGTGATAGTGAGGAGTGAAATCAAAAATGTCATGGCATTTGTGAGCAATATATCATTTAGTGACAACTTTGCGCAAATAAAAATCAGTTTGTCATATTCCCGCAACTTATGTTAAAATATAAAATATTCCATGGACTCGACATGCCTCTCAGCAAATAGCTTGGGGTGTCTACTTTCCAAAATGGGGTCATTTTTTTTTTTGTTGTGCTATGTTGGCATTGTATGGCCTTCGAAACTGTGATAGGTAGTGAGGAGTGAAATCAAAAATTTACACCCTTAGAAAGCCTGAAGGTGGTGATTGGTTTTTGGGGTCTGGTACGCGCCCAAAAAGTCTCACACATGTGGTATCCCCGTACTCAGGAGAAGCAGCATAATGTATGTTGGGGTGTAATTCCACATATGGGGGTGTATGCTTTGCGTGTGTGTGTAAGCGTTACTGGCACTAACTAGCTACCTAGCGACACCAGCGACACTAATACAGCGATCAAAAAAACTATTGCTTAGTGACGCTGGCAATAGGGGGTGAAATGGTTAACTCTAGAGGCAATCAGGGGTTAAAAACTTTATTTAAAAAATGTATGGGGGTACCTAACGCTATAAAAACCTGGCGGATGAACCTCAAAAAAACTAGCTACCTACCGGCACCAGCAACACTAATACAGCGATCAGAAAAATTATCGCTTAGTGACACAGGCAATGTGGGGTGAAAGGGTTAACTCTAGGGGCAATCAGGGGTTACAACATTTATTAGAAAATGTATGGGGGTACCTAACGCTATAAACCTAGCGGGCAAACCTCAAAAAATAGCTAGCTACCTAGCGGCACCAACGGCACTAATACAGCGATCAGAAAAAACGATTGCTTAGTGACGTTGGCAATAGGGGGTGCAAGGGTTATCTCTAGGGGCAATCAGGGGTTAAAAACTTTATTTAAAAAAAATATGGGGGTACCTACCGCTATAAAAACCTGGCGGGCGAACCTCAAAGAATATCGCTTAGTGACCCTGGCTGGCAACAGGGGTGAAAGGGTTAACTCTAGGGGCAATCAGGGGTTAAAACCTTTATTAGAAAATGCATGGGGGTACCTACCTCTATAAAAACCTGGCAGATGAACCTCAAAAAATAACTAGCTACCTAGCAGCACCAGCGACACTAATACAATGATCAGAAAACTGATCGCTTAGTGACGCTGGCAAAAGGGGGGGGTGAAATGGTTAACTAGGGGGTGATCAATGGGTTAAAACCTTTATTGGGGGGGTAGGAGGCTACCCTGGACCTAAAGGGGCCTAACACGAACTGCCTGTCACACTAACTGTCACACTGACACTAAATGCAGTGATCAGTAAATAAATGATCACTGCTATTAGTGACAGGGGGCTGGGGGGGATGATCGGGGGGTGACTGGGGGGGGGGATTTGTGTGCCTATGTGTAGTGTGTCAGTGGGGTGCTTGGTGCAACTCACTGTTCTGATGTCTCCTCTCCGCCGGACGAAAATACCGGCGGCAGGAGAGATGACATCACTTCCTCCTTGCCTGTGTTTACAGTTCAGGCAGAGGAGGAAGCGGATTGTCTGGAAGCGATCATGAGGGGGCGGACAAAAACGAACAGCCGCCCCCTCATCCTGGATCGCTCCCAGACACTTACCGACCGCCGCATGTAGCGGAGAGGGTCCCGATCGGACCCCTGACCCGCTAGAAGGCAGGGACGTACCAGTAAAATAAAGAAATGGTCCCAATGGGGCTTTGAAACAGCTGGTGTGAAGTAAAGTGGCAATGAAACGTCTATGGTAAAAACGTTTTTATTACAAAAAGTAATTAAAGGACATAAAATTTGGGGTAAGCAAGGAATGAGTTGCGGCAGAGTAACAGAAATTAAAATAACCATAACATTTACAGGTAAACAGTAAAATACATAGCCTGAATGGTGACAGGCAGGTGTATAATCCTAACGCGTTTCGACCATTCGGTCTTCTTCAGAGGGTTGTGGCTGAAAGAGATTTAATTGTATAAATACGTGTATTCAAAAATTATTTTGTCTGTGTCCTCCCTATGGAATCCATCCCCTTGTATAGGGGGGGGGGTACAAAACTCCCAACTCCACAAGGAAAAACAAGGGCACAGAGAACAACATAAGTATGGTTAGTTTGAGAAAGAAAGGCTTTCCTTCTCCCTCCCAAAGTAATCAAAAAATCATAAAATCATCATCATCAGCAGCATATATTTACCCAGAAATAAAGTTATGGAGTGTCCAGGTTGGGGTCCGATGCGACAGTGGGATGCAGAGGTTCGAAGCTGACGATACTCCCGGTCGATCCCACAAAGCTGCCTGGTCCTCAAAGTGACCATCCAAGAGTGTCCCTCAGCCACTTACGGAGAAGCACCAGACAAAAAATAACAGCACCCGGGTGGGCCCGAGGGATGGGGGAGAGAAGAATTGAGATGGTAGGAAAGAAAAAATCCTAAAAGTAAGTAAAGTAATTAATACCAAAGGAAGCCAATTTGTTAGATATAATTAAGTAGAGATCTTCAAAGGGTGAAATAATGGGGGTCCAGGGAAAAAGGTAAGGTGGAGGCAAACACAAGTGGGTAGGACTGGGGGGGGGGGGGGTGTGGAAGAAGTAAAGGGAGTGAAGGGGAAGGGAAAAAGGGGGGTGGAAACGGGAAAGGGAAATGTACTGGGAAAGAAAAGGGAAGAGGAAAGTGAGGGGACCAGAGTATGTGTGTGGAAAGAAAAAAGGGGGGGGAGGATGATGGGGAATGAGGAATGAGTGAAGGTGATAAGTGTGTGAGAGGGGAAGAGTGTGAATAGTGAGGGGGAGGGGGGATGGGCGAAAGAAAAAAGGGAGGGGGGGTGAAAAATTGTATGGAGAAAAGAAGATATATATATATATGGGGGAATCGTGATTGTTGTGTGAAAGGGGAAGTGGTGACAAACAAAGGATAGGGTAAGAGAGTGATGATGGGGGTATAAGGGAGTGAATGGGAGGAGTAAGTGTGAATAAGGGAAAGGGGATTGGGAGGGGAAAGGGAAAGTGAGGGGAGAATGGGGGATAGAGCACTGGGTGGATGTGAATGTAGGATGGGAATGGGGAAGGAAATAAAAAAGAAGGAAAGTGAGAAGGTGCAAAGAAGTGAAAAATGAGGAATAGGGAAGGGGAGAGGGGAGGGGGGGGGGTTGGGGTTGAAGGAAAAAACTAGGGGTAATGAAATGGAGGAAAGGCAAGGAAGTGAGTGGGGAGCGATGGGGCTGAGGTAAAGTGTGAAATGAAAAGATGATAGATAAAAAGTGGGAAGTGACAAAACAGGGGTCGACTGTGAATGATGGAATAGGAGAGGGGATTGAGGAGAGAAGAAAGAGAAAGAGAAAAGGAATAAAGTTAACAATTGGCAGAAAAAAGGGTAGATAATGTAGGTAGAGTAGCTTACCAACTCACTGGACACTGTCACTCATAGAGATGCCGCATGCTTCTCTGAGTGCCTGCGACCGAATGCGGGAATATATGCCGCCCGCGGTCCCAGGATTGGTCCAGCTAATCCCACGTGCTGTGGGAGGGGACGAGGTATGTCTCCCTTGTCTTATCTGGTGGCCTGCCAGTGCCTTACCGTTATCCCGGTGGTTCTTCCGGCGTGGGCGAGGTTCGAACGAAGCCGACGCTGCCGTCGCTTCCGCATGACGCATCACAACGTGCAACATCGCTGCGGGTGCCAGACGGCGCTCACGCAGTGACGTCACGGCGTCTCAGAAGCGATCGCTCACGCCGCCAGCAGGGAGGGATTCGCATCCACTTGGGCAGCAGCGCCGCCCTGTGGATACTACACACATGGCGCCAAGGGCGCGTGTATCTCCCGCCCTGCTGGGAAGTGAAAGGGGGAGGACTCAGGGATAGAAACAAGGGGGAGGCAGCCAGGGGACGGAGGGGGAGGTAGCAGCTCGAAGGACCCACATCACATGACGCATCAGAGACCACACTGGAAAAGGGAACATAACAGAAATATGGCATAAATTAATAAGTGTTTAATTAAATCATATTGCAGCAGATTAATTCCTTGCATCCAGCCATGACGAGTACAGTCATAGTCACCAATCGTGATGTATTAATTTATGTCAAAGAAGATAAAAATTGTAGCATCACACAACAACAACATAGTATTGATCTAAAAAGGCATGTATAAATACTTGAACAATGATAGATACATATGATTCCAATGAGCATGGATCAAGTTGGAAAGAGCGTGTCTGCATCTTATTGGAGGAGAAGAAAAGAGGGAGTGCCCGCCCATCCACAAACAGCAATAGAAAGAGTGAATTAATGAATTATTTTTATTCAGTGTGGGGACAAGTATGTCATAGATTAGACAATGGGGGGCATAAGGAGGGAAAGACTTTACAGTTGATGTATGTACTATTGTGTTTTTCCTGAGACGAAGCCTTTAAGGAAAGGAGCAAAGGAGCAGGATTCGTTTAAACCGGGATGCTTAGTGGCCCGTGTCTTGAAAATCCATCTTTGCTCATGCTGTAAGAGTATTTTGTTCCAATCGCCGCCAATCGCCGCCTCTATTGGGGATATGGATCCGATAGAGGGCGGCGAAGGATACTTTGGGTACAGTATAGTGGTGTTGTAGTGCTGCGTGTCTTCCAATCGGGAGGTGGAGATTTCCAATTTCCATGCTATATACATGTTTGGAAATTCTCCGCCAGAATTCATGCTTAGTCTTTCCCACGTAGTAGGCCCCGCATTCACATTCCATATATTATACCACACCTTTGGTTTGGCAGTTAGTGAAATGTAGTGGTTTCAATGTATTACCGTTTGGTAATGGGAAGGTCTTCTCTCTCCTCATAAGTGGGCAGTAGGAGCAGTGTCCGCAGGGGAAAGTGCCAAACGTTGTACAATGAGCTCCTCTCATGGGGGCATTGGTGTATTCACTCTTGACCAGTCGATCTTTGATCGATGTGGCCCTTTTATAGGTGATAGATGGATACTCAGGTATAAAGTTGTTCAGCCATGGGTCATCTGTTAAGATGCTCCAATTGTTTTGAAAGATCTGTCTAATCTCCTTGTATTGTCGTGAAAAACCTAGAATTATCCTGGTGGTCTGAGGATTGGAATTTAAAGAGGATTTTTTAGAATATAGTAATGCTTGTCTAGAGTTTGTATTGGCTTTGTTGAAAGCTTTGCGTAGACATGAAAAGCTGTAGCCTATTGCAGAAAGTCTATCTCGAAGTCTTTCAGCTTCTTCAAGATAAAGAGTGTTGTTGGAACAGTTGCGACGGAGGTGCAGATATTGTCCATAAGGAATTGAGTTTTTAAGCGAAATTGGGTGAAAGCTATTTGCGTGTAGGACTGTGTTTCCCGCTGTACTTTTGCGGAACAGGGTACTACATAGTTGACCTTGAGGGCCCACAAATATTTTTACATCCAGGAAGGTGATAGTATATTTGTCGTAACTCATGGTAAATTTTAGATTGTATTCATTACAGTTTAGACAATTGAAGAATTCCAGCAGGGAACTTTCAGGTCCCTCCCGGATGACCAGGACGTCGTCGATGTACCTGCGCCACAGTTTGATGTGGCGCAGGTAGCCGACAAGACTCCCGTCATCTGGGAGGGATAGCTCCCACTCCCCCAGGTACAGATTGGCGTAGGATGGGGCACAACATGTCCCCATCGCTACGCCTTGCACCTGGAGGAAGTGGGAGCCATTAAAACAAAAGTAGTTGTGAAGAAGTATATACCGTAGAGAGTCCATCAGGAACTCATCAAGGGTATGGTCATGTAGCTGGCCTTTAGTTAGACATCGTCGTATGGTCTCTAAACCCTTGATGTGGGGTATACTACTGTATAGAGCCTCCACATTGATGGCAACTAGTAAAGAGTTGTCAGAGATGGTGGTGTGGTCAATGATGTTTAATAAATGGATGGTATCCTTTATGAAAGAGGGTAGAGCATTAACATACGGTTGAAGGTATGTATCGGCTAGGCGGCTTAGATTTTCGGAAATGGAACCATTTCCGGGAAACAATAGGCTGTCCCGGTGGAGGGTTGAGTTCTTTGTGTATTTTCAGAAGACTGTAGAAGGTCGCTGTTTTCGGGTATTGAGTACGAATAAATTTGTATGTATTACGGGGAATGGTTTGAGAGGTGAAGGCTTGATCAACAAGGGTATAGAAATCTATATGATATTGTCGAATGAGATTCACAGAGATAGATTTATACCAGTCCTTGTTCGCAAGGATATTCATACACATGTTGACATAGTCGGTGTTGTCCATAAGGACAACATTGCCTCCTTTATCCGATTGGCTTGACCGTAAGTGTGGTATTGGCAGATAGAGCAATCAATGCTTTATTTTCCTCGGGTGCTAGGTTCTGTGGAGTGCGTTGGTCACATGGGAGTTTACACAGATCTCTGATCATTTGTTTAACAAAAATGGATACGTTAGGGTTGGAATTTAAAGGTGGGAAGGTCTGAGAAGGTTTCTTAAACCTAGGAATGGAATCAATTGGGGGCTTATCTACATCAGTAAGTAGAGCCTCTAAATCAATTGAGTCAATAAGATCAATATAGTGGCTTTCCCGATAGAGGAGCTTTATACCTGAGTATCCATCTATCACCTATAAAAGGGCCACATCGATCAAAGATCGACTGGTCAAGAGTGAATACACCAATGCCCCCATGAGAGGAGCTCATTGTACAACGTTTGGCACTTTCCCCTGCGGACACTGCTCCTACTGCCCACTTATGAGGAGAGAGAAGACCTTCCCATTACCAAACGGTAATACATTGAAACCACTACATTTCACTAACTGCCACACCAAAGGTGTGGTATACTATATGGAATGTGAATGCGGGGCCTACTACGTGGGAAAGACTAAGCAGGAATTCTGGCGGAGGATTTCCAAACATGTATATAGCATGGAAATTGGAAATCTCCACCTCCCGATTGGAAGACACGCAGCACTACAACACCGCTATACTGTACCCAAAGTATCCTTTGCCGCCCTCTATTGGATCCATATCCCCAATAGAGGCGGCGATTGGAACAAAATACTCTTACAGCATGAGCAAAGATGGATTTTCAAGACACAGGCCACTAAGCATCCCGGTTTAAACTAATCCTGCTCCTTTGCTCCTTTCCTTAAAGGCTTTGTCTCAGGAAAAACACAATAGTACATACATCAACTGTAAAGTCTTTCCCTCCTTATGCCCCCCATTGTCTAATCTATGACATACTTGTCCCCACACTGAATAAAAATAATTCATTAATTCACTTTTTCTATTGCTGTTTGTGGATGGGCGGGCACTCCCTCTTTTCTTCTCCTCCAATAAGATGCAGACACGCTCTTTCCAACTTGATCCATGCTCATTGGAATCATATGTATCTATCATTGTTCAAGTATTTATACATGCCTTTTTAGATCAATACTATGTTGTTGTTGTGTGATGCTACAATTATTATCTTTTTTGACATAAATTAATACATCACGATTGGTGAATATGACTGTACTCGTCATGGCTGGATGCAAGGAATTAATCTGCTGCGATATGATTTAATTAAACACTTATTAATTTATGCCATATTTCTGTTATGTTCCCTTTTCCAGTGTGGTCTCTGATGCGTCATGTGATGTGGGTCCTTCGAGCTGCTACCTCCTCCTCCGTCCCCTGGCTGCCTCCCCCTTGTTTCTATCCCTGAGTTCTCCCCCTTTCACTTCCCAGCAGGGCGGGAGATACACGCGCCCTTGGCGCCATGTGTGTAGTATCCACAGGGCGGCGCTGCTGCCCAAGTGGATGCGAATCCCTCCCTGCTGGCGGCGTGAGCGATCGCTTCTGAGACGCCGTGACGTCACTGCGTGAGCGCCGTCTGGCACCCGCAGCGACGTTGCACGTTGTGATGCGTCATGCGGAAGCGACGGCAGCGTCGGCTTCGTTCGAACCTCGCCCACGCCGGAAGAACCACCGGGATAACGGTAAGGCACCGGTAGGCCACCAGATAAGACAAGGGAGACATACCTTGTCCCCTCCCACAGCACGTGGGATTAGCTGGACCAATCCTGGGACCGCGGGCGGCATATATTCCCGCATCCGGTCGCAGGCACTCAGAGAAGCATATATATCTCTTCTTTTCTCCATACAATTTTTCACCCCCCCTCCCTTTTTTCTTTCGCCCATCCCCCCTCCCCCTCACTATTCACACTCTTCCCCTCTCACACACTTATCACCTTCACTCATTCCTCATTCCCCATCATCATCCTCCCCCTCCCCCCCTTTTTTCTTTTCACACACATACTCTGGTCCCCTCACTTTCCTCTTCCCTTTTCTTTCCCAGTACATTTCCCTTTCCCGTTTCCACCCCCTTTTTTTCCTTCCCCTTCACTCCCTTTACTTCTTCCACACCCCCCCCCCCCAAGTCCTACCCACTTGTGTTTGCCTCCACCTTACCTTTTTCCCTGGACCCCCATTATTTCACCCTTTGAAGATCTCTACTTAATTATATCTAATGAATTGGCTTCCTTTGGTATTAATTACTTTACTTACTTTTAGGATTTTTTCTTTCCTACCATCTCAATTCTTCTCTCCCTCATCCCTCGGGCCCACCCGGGTGCTGTTATTTTTTTGTCTGGTGCTTCTCCGTAAGTGGCTGAGGGCCACTCTTGGATGGTCACTTTGAGGACCAGGCAGCTTTGGGGGATCGACCGGGAGTATCGTCAGCTTCGAACCTCTGCATCCCACTGTCGCATCGGACCCCAACCTGGACGCTCCATAACTTTATTTCTGGGTAAATATATGCTGCTGATGATGATGATTTTATGATTTTTTGATTACTTTGGGAGGGAGAAGGAAAGCCTTTCTTCCTCAAACTAACCATACTTATGTTGTTCTCTGTGCCCTTGTTTTTCCCTGTGGAGTTGGGAGTTTTGTACCCCCTCCCCCTATACAAGGGGATAGATTCCATAGGAGGACACAGACAAAAATAATTTTTGAATACACGTATTTATACAATTAAATCTCTTTCAGCCACAACCCTCTGAAGAAGACCGAATGGTCGAAACGCGTTAGGATTATACACCTGCCTGTCACCATTCAGGCTATGTATTTTACTGTTTACCTGGAAATGTTATGGTTATTTTAATTTCTGTTACTCTGCCACAACTCATCCCTTGCTTACCCCAAATTATATGTCCTTTAATTACTTTTTGTAATAAAAACGTTTTTACCATAGACGTTTCATTGCCACTTTACTTCACACCAGCTGTTTCAAAGCCCCATTGGGACCATTTCTTTATTTAGCATATCGGGGTGTGCAGCTATTTCTCTCCACCCATTAGGTCTGTCCCCTTTTTTTCGGGACGTACCAGTACGCCCATCTGCCTGTACGTGCCATTCTGTGGACGTACATATACATGTGGCGGGCGTTAAGTGGTTAGAGATCTCACTCTTTATGAATAATACTGAATAGACATTCAGGCACTCCAGTATTATAGTTATACAGGTGCAGATTTGGTCCCTGGTATCCATTCACATGGATGTTGAGGGATTATCACTTAAAGGAGTTGTAAAGTAAAAATAAAAAGTCATCTTAATGCAATCTATGCATTAAGGCAGGAGTCTCCAAACTATGGCCCTCCAGGTGTTCAGGAACTACAATTCCCATCATGCCTAGTCATGTCTATGAATGTCAGAGTTTTACAATGACTCATGGGAAGTGTAGTTCCACAGCATCTGGAGGGCCGTAGTTTGGAGATCCCTGCATTAAGGTGAAAAGACATCTGATGTTGCCGCCCCCCCCCCCCCCCTAGCCCCCATTATACTCACTTGACCCCTCGAAAGTCCCACACTCAGTCACAAGATCATCTTCGCCGCTCAGCCTGGCTGAGGGATTGAGAGCAGCACAGCCATTGGCTGGTGCTGCCGTCAATCACATCCAGAGACGCGTTGTGCCGAGGGGCGGGGCCGAGTGATACAGTAAGCGCCTCTGGCCGCTCACTGTATCACAGGAGCGCGCCCACAATTACTCGCCACTATGCGTGCTCCCTCGCATGACTGTGGTCAGTACTTGCGGGGAGGACCAGAGACAGCCGCCGAGGGACCCCAGAAAACGTGGATTGGGGCCACTCTGTGCAAAACGAACTGCACAGTGGAGGTAAGTATAACATGTTTGTTATTTTAAATGAAAAAAATAATTATATCCCTTTAATTAAGCTTATGACACAGTAAGGTTAACCCTTTGCAGGTCCCCATAGCTATTGTGTCACGGTTAGGCAGCGCCACTACCTCCACTCCTAAACTTTGCAATTCTGTACAGTGCTTTAAAAAAGTATTTATATTCCTTGACATTTTCCACATTTTGTCATGTTCCAACCAAAATGGAAATGTATTTTATTGGGATTGTATGTGATATAGAACAAAAAAAAGTGGCACATAATTGTGAAGTGAAAGAAAATGATTAATGGTTTTCAAATTTGTTACAAACACATCTCTAAAACAGTGTGGCTTGCATTTGTATTCAGCCCCTCTGAATCAATACTTTGTAGAACCACCTTTTTCTGCAATTACAGCTGCAAGTCTTTTTGAGTATGTCTGTCTCTACCAGCTTTGCACATCTAGAGAGTGAAATGTTGGCCCATTATTCCTTGCAAACTAGCTCTGTCAGATTAGATGGACAACGTCATTGTGAACGGCAATTTTCAAGTCTTGCCACAGAATGAATGAATGAATGAAAACTTATATAGCGCAGCAAATGCGAACTTAATCGCCTCTGGGCGCTTGTTGTTCCTGTCTCCTTTGGTATCAAAAGAGATGAGTCTTGATCTTTCTCCTGAACGCTAAATGGTTCTCCTCCAACCGAATGCTGGTTGGTAAAGTGTTCCATAGTCTGGGACCTCCTTTCTCCTTTGGACTTGTAATTGGCTTTCGGTATCTGGAGGAAATTTTGATTGGTGGATCGCAGAACGCGATTGGGATTATGAGCTTTTATTTTTTTGCATAGATAATTGGATTTAGGTCTCATCTTTGACTGGGCCATTCCAACAGATGAATATGCTTTAATTTAAACCATTCCATTGTAGCTCTGGATGTATGTTTAGGGTTGTTGTCTTGCTAAAAGGTGGACCTTTGGCCCGGTCTCAAGTATTTTTCAGACTCTTAACAGGTTTTCTTCTAAGATTGCCCTGTATTTGGCTTCAGCTTGCCAGATTTGTCGAGTGCACAACTAATAGTTGTCCTGTGGACAGATTTTTCCACCTGAGCTGGCTTTCTGCAGCTTTTGGGCCTCTTGGCTGCTTCTCTGATTAAAGTTCTCTTGCCTTGGTCTTCATGATGCTGTTTGTTCACTAAGGTTCACTAAGGTAACAGTGGTCATCAACCCTGTCCTCAGGGCCCACCAACAGGCCAGATTTTATGTATTACCTTGGGGAGATGCAGACTAGAATACTGCAACCAATGAGCAGCAAATAATATCAACTGTGATGTATTTCAGTTATCTTGCAAACTTGGCCTGTTAGTGGGCCCTAAAGAAAGGGTTGATGACCACTGATCTAACAAACCCCAGAGGGATTCACAGAACAGCTGTGTTTATACTGAGATTAAACTACACACAGGTGGACTCTATTTACTAATTTGGTTCCATTAATTTTTAGTTAGGGGTATCAGAGTAAAGGGGGCTGAATACAAATGCATGCCACACTTTTTAGATATTTATTTGTAACAAATGGTAAAAATAATTTATCATTTTCCTTTCATTTCACAATTATGTGCCACGTTGTTTTGGTCTATCACATAAAACCCCAATAAATTACATGTATATTTTTGGTTGTAACATGACAAAATGTGGAAAAATTCAAGGGGATATTCTAGCATCAATAGACATACAAAAGATGCCTACCTATACATTTCAATCTTTCACTCACATCAGCGCTTTCTGAATTCTGCTGTGGGACGCTCTGAGCATTCTCAAAGTGTTTCTGGCTCATTTGCTGACAAAGGGCATTCATGTCACAAGGTACATGGACATTCTACTGCTGAAGGACTTCTCTGTAATTTTCTCTGGTAAAGTTAAGAGGTTGATTCATTTCCCTCGGGCTCCATGCACACTATAAGCTAGAAAAAGACAGAACAATGCTGGATGAAAAACTTTCATAATAGTGTTTTTGTGCCAGCTTTTAGCAGCAGCTAGTAACATTCAGCATTGTTTTTCTGACGTCAAATTGATCCCAAAATTGCAAAAAGAGTATGTATGCACCAAATCCAAAACCGGTCCCATCCTTCAGCTCCCTGACACAGGCACTCTCAGCGTTCTAGAACAGCATGCTAATTCTGGGTGGCCATTTTAAATGTCCCCATGAATCCCCCTAATTCACATATCAATGGGAACCTTCAAGTTGCCTTACAAAGCACTGAGAGCAATCAAAACACAACTTTTAATAAATAAAGCAATTACACTTACAACAGGCTTGTTTCAAAACAGCAGATAGCATGTATCGTGTAGTTCAGAATGTTGCTGCTCTGGGGGGCTTATCGGAATCTAGGAGCCCCCTTTAATAAGGGGGCTCCCAGATACTGGCCCCCCACCCGAGGTGAATGAGTATGGGGGGTACCCCTACCCATTCACCTGGAGGAAAAGTATAAAAAAAAATGCATTACACAGGTTTTTAAAATCATTTATTGGTCAGCTCTGGGGGTGGTCTTCCGACTTCTGTGGTTTTCTTTGCAGCTCTTTTACTAGTGGCATAAGAGGCCAATGTAAGAGGCCTATATAAATTGTTGTGCACCGCACACCCAGCATTACAGCGGGAGGGAGCGTTGAGTCAACATCAGAAGAAAAGAAGAGGGAAGAAGGCGACAAGGAAGACCAGGCTGGCCGCTGCTAGTAAAATAAGATGGCTGTGCAGCCCGGCAGAGGGAAGAAGGCATCGGAGAGCGGGAGAAGAACCGGGGAGTGTGGAGACCAGAAGAAGATAGCGGAGAAGACGAAAGAAGATCCCCGAAGTCAGAAGGAGACCCCTGGAGAGGAGAGAAATCGGAAGAAGACCCCAGAGCTGACTAATAAATGATTTTAAAAACATGTGTAGTGTTTTTTTGTGTGACACTTTTCCTCCAGCTGAATGGGTAGGGGCTCGATGTACCCCCCATACTAATTCACCTAGGGTGGGGGGCTGGTATCTGGGGGCCCCCTTATCTAATGGTGAACTATTCCTCCCTATGATTCCAGCAATAGGGCACGATTCCTCCCCCAATACCAGATGTTTACTCCCACTGATGCCAGGAAAATTTTCACTCCCGCTGGCCAAAGTGTGGCCCTCCAAGAGTCTGAAGGACAATAAACCAGACCTTTTTTTTTAGAATGTTTGGAGACCCCTGCTCTAGGGGTAACTTAATGACCCTACCCACACTGAAAAGATGCCAGACCATTCCTTCCCCTTCTGGACATATGTCTGTAGACATTTTCTAAATGATCCCTTGTCATGTCCTGATTTTTCTATGCCATTTGAAACCTGTAGGAAAAAAGACCCGCAAAGACATCTGATTTTGGATTTATATGCTATGCTATTTTCCGACCACAATCCCAAATACAACATAGCAAGCCATAAATGGCAAAGGGAACTCATAATAGACCTTTTGGAAGAAGACTGGGAGAACGATTTATCTTGCATTCACAAGGGGACGATCAATGTCTCTGCGCAGGAAAATGGCTTTAAGATCTTTTCTAGATGATATAAAACCCCCCTCAGACTTCATAAAATCACCCCTGCCATTGCCTCAACTTGCTGGGGCTGTTCAGATGTAGAAGGATCACTTCTACACATATGATAGTCTTGCCCCCTAATTCTTTTTTTTTTTTTAAAGTGTATTTTGTGCGTGTACTCGAGAGAGGAGCCGGACTGCAGGAGTTGGGAGTAGGCAGAACTCCCCCAGAGGCAATCTGCCATCTTTCTCCATGCCCCCGGGTGGCAATGGGGTCCTCCCACACAGCCCGCCCTAGCTGCTCTGCTTTGAAGCCCAACGGGGCAGAGGGACTCCCCTATGAGGGAGTGAGAGGATCTAGCCCGCTCAGCCAGCCCCATTAGTCCTTTGCCTCTCTTTTTTAGAGACCGTGTGGCCAAAGTGTGTGCATGTTAACCCAATTTTGAATGGTGTAAGTGTGGTGTTTATTTTTGTGGGAGGGGGTGGGGCGTAGTAAGCGCAGGCTTACCTCGCATAGCACACCCACCGGGAGCTGGGCTGAGACCACCAAACTCAATTCACATGCAGCCGAGACCGGGATCTGAACCCCTAGCTGCAGAGGTGAACGGCTTGTCAGCGCAGTGCCAATCGCGTTGAGCCACAGCAGCTCCCGTCCCTTGCCCTCTAATTCAACCCCTTTGGACAGAAGTCCATCGCCTCCCTACCCAAAAAGTCTCTTACACGATTGATTTCTCCCTGGCCCAAATGGTCTTACACATGCTTCTATCCCCAAAAAAGGATTATAACCTTTCCCTTACCCTTCGCCTAATAATCAAAACACAGTGAAGATGCCAGTCCAATGGAAATCGCCCAATCCTCCAACCATAGCAGATGGTTCAGGCGCATAAACAAAATAGAGGAAATGAAAGACCTTCTACATCAAACCAATGAGACATCAATTGGTCTTGTTGGCAACACTTCAGAACTGCTACAGAATACTCCCAACAACTATTGACCCAGTAGAGGGTTTGTACACATTTCACATTGGAGGAGGAGGAAGATTCCCAACCCCCCCCCTTGTTTTGTTTTTTTGTCTCTATATTTTCTATACCTATTTGACCCCCTCATCTCCAGAACTAATGTTGACCCCCTGATTACCCTACTCCCTCCAAAGAGTAACATAATTAGAGCTATGCTTCCCCTCTCTCCCACACTGTCTGCTGTTTCGCTCAACGTTTCTTATTCTACATGACACAAGCATTTTCCCAATATCCCTCTCTTCCTTTTTTTTCTAATGTATATAGTAGTTACTCGTCACCCCATCCAAGTAGCTTAATCCCTGATTAGGCCTTCTGAAAGCTATGCTATAAGTCCGTTGACTGCACTCATATGGATAACTGACAAGTAGCATGAGGATAGGCCAAATAGCATCACTACCACCACACACTGGATAATTTAACCCAGATTCCTCTCCTAAGAAATCTCCATATATAAGAAAGACATACAGTATCTATGTAGATTTCATCTCATTCCTCTGTATAATTTATATGATTTATACCTAATGCCCCAAGTGTCACAGTATGATTTGTATATTCGATAAAGTTAAGTAGCTCTGTGATCTCCTCTCCTGCTTACCTCGTTTGACACAAGAGGGAATAAGTTGGAGTTCAACCCGCAAGTAGTACCTGTAACATAAAGAAAATGTAACTGCAACCTTACACTTATATTCAACCAACCAATTTATTCAACTACCAATTATATCTACTCACAGGGTATGTTGAAAGTCTCATGATACTGCATTTTTTTTTTTTTGTTTGTTTTTTTTATGTTGAATTTGGTGTATTTGCATTGCTAATGTAATCATTTGTACCAATGCTCCTTCACTATAATACAAGCTTGTTTGGGGGGGGGGGGCTACTCATTTTTTTTTCCTGCTCCTAAAAGTTGTAGCTTCAAAAACGCTTCTAGACTAAAATGTGTGCATGGACTGGATAATAAACTTTCCTCACATGGTCTTGGGTCCAATCTTGGGTACTTTCCAATGCATAATCTGTCTGCCTTAAGAGAAAATTGCCTCCCTTAGGTTCAACATGTGGACCTAAATAGCACCTTTTAGTTTGCTTCTACCTCTAATGGTAGGTTCTTTTGAGGCCATTCACTTTGCCCATTTTTACTTCAGACCTTTTCAACCCAACATTCTAATGACATGGAATAAACAAATCCACATTTTTCTCTAACCAGACAAAGTTCTCCCTGGCATGGTGGATCTTTTGCCCTGGAATTGGGGAAGGCTATTCCTTCAACTGCAGACTCGCGGAGTATATGGTGGTATATGAGTGTGCATTAGGGGCTGCCCAGCAAGTGGTGTACTGCATATAATACATAATGATAATACAATTTGTATGTTCTTTAAATGTCTTTGTCCTGGACAGTTTTTTTTTTAACAAATTGTCTTTTTTTCCCCCTAGCTTCAATCTATAATTACCACAGTTATTGCACATTTCCATGACTTTGCAGACCTTTTTTATGTGGTGAGTAGTACTTTGTTTTGCTAGATCACTAAAGCTCAACCTTATAATCAAAAATAACCTGTATATTGATTATTTTAGGAGAAATTCTTGCCCTTCCTTGATATGTTCCAAAAAGAGAGTGTTCGGGTAGAGGTTTGCAAGTCCATCATGGAGGCTTTTAACAGGTAAGTTCTAGGTTATACCTATAAGAACATGCTCAGACCAGATGTGGCGTTGTGGTGCTGGTAAAAAGCATGGACCTGAGGAAATCCATTGTTTGAAGAATTCTCACATCAGGAATGCTCAGAGTTGGAAAAAAAATATTGCACTCTGCATTTATTACATGTTGACCTGATATGGGTGTAACATGTTATGAAAGGTTAACTTAACCTTTAACCCTTTCACTGCCAGGTTTCTCTACATGGGGTGGTGGGAGAGGCTCTGTATTTTCGGACCTGGTAGCCCCCGCGGCAGTGACACGGTTTTCTATTGCAGGTACATAGATGACGTCTTGTTTTTTTGTTTCCCATCCACATATGGATTTACAGGAGTGGTTAAACTATATGAACGATAATCAACTCAATTTAAATTTTACTGGAGTTCTAGACAAGAAATCCATAGAATTTCTAGATGTCACACTGACAGGTGAAAACAGTGCAGTTATTTCCAACCTCTATAGGAAACCCAGTGCTGGGAACACTCTCCTACGGGCTGATTCTAGCCATCCGGGACATACTATAAACAGCATCCCGGTTGGTCAATTCCTAAGATTGAGGAGGCTTTGCAGCAAAGAATCAGATTTTGATCAGGAAGCCATACACATGTCCAATAGATTCAAGGAAAGAGGTTACCCAAGAGCCATAATAAATAGGGACATATCAATAGCCAAGGGAGTACAAAGAAAGGAACTGCTCTTAGATAAACTTCCTGGTCTCGACGGACAGGGCCATACAAAAAAGTTTAAAGATCAACATTATACCACTACTTTTTCCACTCCATACAGTATTGAGTTTCACAAAATAAAAAAGATTCTCACCAAATATCTTCCAAATTTGTCTAATGACCCCACCTATTGTGAAATTTTAAAAGGGGGTGTCCACACTGTATCCAGAAAGGCCCCCATCCCTCAGCAGTTTGTTATCCCCTAGTCTTTTTAGCAGTAGGCCCACTCCCAACAATTGGTTATCCTTCAATGGAACATTTAGATGCTGTGGTCGCAGTTGCACATACTGCCCTTTCATTCAAAAAGGGGACACCGTCGCCTCCACTTCCACAGGGAAATTGCACAAGCTACATTCTTTCATCAACTGCAATACATGATATGTAGTATATGTGATCACATGCAAACTTTGTTCAATACAATATGTTGGTAGGACAACTAAAAGACTTAAGGATCGCCTCTATGATCACCTATACGACATCGATAAGGACCATGCCACCAATGTCGCACGACACTGGAACTTTGCTCATGATAAAAAATACTTCTAGTTTAGTCATTCAAGGGCTAGAAAGGATTACAAAACCAGCCAGAGGCGGAGATAACATACTGTGCAGGCAGGAAGTCCGATGGATTTTTATTCTCAATTCCAGACGCCTTTCGGGGCTCAACTTTGAGTGGGATCTGTCGCACTTTTACTAGTTGGGTCTAGCTGTTTTATATCATATTATATACAAAGCATATACCTCTCTGTTCTGTTTCAGATATCCCCATTGTACATACTCCTTTTCCTTTGGCCATTTTTTTGATCACTTCACCTTAAAATGGGCAGGCGTTTTTCTTCATGATGTTGGTGACGTATTAAAATGGCAGGTCACCATTTATTTATTTACCCATTTTTTTTCATATATAGCCTCCATTGCAAGCTAGAATCATCATTCCAGTGGCGTGACACGCTTAGAGACATTAGGAACATTGTGGCTCCTTTACTATCTCTCCTTCTAAATAAGCACAAGGTCTGTGCCTCAATTTAAATAAAAAATAGAAGATAAATGATAGTGGAGATTTTAAAAGGGGTTCTGCCCTTGACGCATACCACTGGGTCATTTCAGGTTTGGTTTTTGTTCATTATGTCATGTTTTGAAAAAGTTTTTTCGGAGCATACATATTGCTTCCTTTTTCTTTTTCTTTTCTTATGTAAACATTATGTTTACATATGTTTAAACATTACAATGCTTATATATGATTATGATTATATATGTCCAATAATGACATGCAAACCAGAAAAGCCCAGTGATATAGTGCATGGTATCATAACCACACATATTCCATTTTAATTAAAACCTCATATTTTTATATATATATAAATTTAGTTTTTTTCAGAATTCTCACATTCCTTATCTATTGCCCATTTTACCCTATAGCCACATATGTCTACTTCACAACCTTGTTATAACGTTACACAAACGTATTATTATTTGTTTTATTTGTTGTTCTTTATTTGTCCTTTACACTGGTTATGATGTATATGTGTCTCACAGATGGGGTCTCTCCTTTTCCCTTTCTTTTGTTTTGTCTCATTATCAAGAGATTGAGAAACAAGAGATTTTTCACTCACAAATCTTTTCAACCCCATACACAGGAGCACCTCATGTGTGATACATCAAGGATAATAGTGTACTTTTGACTTATGATCACCTGGAAGTGATTGGTGAAACGCCCCATTCACCTCTTTCCCTCCTCCTTTTTAGCACATGTTGGTCATTTGTTCACTAGCTATGAGTAAGCATCACACAATGTGAAACATGTCAGCCTTTTTCCCTTGTCCACTCCTTTTTTGACTGCATGAACTTTGGCTGTTTTTTCCAATTGGATTTTTGTTGTTTTTTATGTTCTGAATAAAGACATTGTTTTTTGAGGAGCGCGGCGGTCCAGGATTTTTCTTTCATCCCACTGCCAGGTTTCTGATCAGTTATTAACCTCAAATTTGGCAAACCCCCCAATGCCTGCCATTTCCCTGTCCCCAGTCTTTCCACCTCTCCCTTTGATGTAGAAATGCTCCCCCCACTCTATCTCCTTCTTTATCCCCTTCTCCCCCTGTACTGATATTGCCCCCCCCCCCCCCCAACCGATCCCCTGTAGCTACCCTCAGAAGCCAACATCCCTTCTCTGCCACCCCCGCCAGATTCAGGTGCTTAAGTGGCTTAGAGGGAATCCAGATGTGTCCCACCCATCACTTTGTCACCCCCTGCACCGGCCCCCTGCACCTCCAGTCTATCCATATGTGACATTTAAAAACAATTCTACAGGTTGCATATTTTGAGTTAAAGAGGAGGTCTAGGGCTAGAATTATTGCTCTTGCACTAACAAACGCAGCGATACCTCACATTTGTGGTTTGAACACCGTTTCAATATGTCGGTGCTACTCACGTATGTGTTCACTTTGGCACGTGAGGACGGGGCAAGTGTAACATTATTATTCATTTATTTTACCTTTTAAAAAAAAAAATATTCCTATTGTAAACATTCCTTGTAATAGAAAAAAAGCATTACAGTACCTCTTAAATATGAGATCTGGGGCCAAAAAGACCTCAGATCTCATATTAACACTGAAATGCAAAAAAAAATAAAAAAGAGCATTGGTCAGCTTACGCCCTGCAATGGTATGGAGATAGATGGGGGTCATTTACCCCTCACTCATCTCCTTACCAAACAGGGAGAAGGACCCAATCACAGATGCCAGCATCTCCAGTAAGCAGCAGAAGGCATCGAAGAGCGGCGGGTGGGGCAGGAAGTCCGCTGCAGAGATCACTTTTATTTAAAAGTGGACTGCTCACTGAAGAGAATAACAGGGTTATGTTGACTAGCTGCTGCCATAACAACGATATCTCTCTTCAAACAGCTGCCATATAATGATGGTGGGCGGTCCGTAAGTGGTTAACAGCCACTCCCTGTATATTCCTTACCATTTTTTTGCAACTCTCTTTCACAATATATTCCACCATTGCTGACATAGAACACCAAGCCCACACCGGTTATTCACTTGGTTAACACTAAGCCTACACCTGTTTTCCAATATTTAATCCAATTTCCAATCTATTTGGGTGTAAACAATATATCCTACTTGGAAGTCTGTATCTCTTCAGTGTATGAATCTCCTATCTTGATTCATGGGACTTTTGAGCGAAATAGTCCACATCTTATAAACTGATAAATGCATGCCATTAAAATGATTCGACTGCCAAATTATCTGCGGTGTTAGTATTTCTTGAGATCAAGCTTCATGCACTAGCTATGTTTTTTGTTTAGTTTTTTGGTCCTGTATTTAAAATTGGCACATGCTCAGATTGCTTTAGATACATTTTGATTAAATAAAGCAAAAAGCTTTAATGGACATATTTGTGTTTGCAGGGTGTTAACATACTTAATAAAACAAATTGTAATCTGCATAGTAAATAAACAAGTCAGAATCCAGCTCTCATAAGTAAACATAAAGCTGGTTGACATGACTTACTGCACTTGTTCATTTTTGCTAATTGTACTGTTTTATGAAATACGCCATGCCTTCCTTTGTAGTGTAGGTCCATCCTGGAACTTTATTTTATTTAAGCTAAAAATATATCTGTTATTTCACATATTCTGCATACATAGTAACAGTGGCGGTAAAGTCTCAGTTATATTGCAATCACAATTGATTGATTTGTACTCCCATCTGTGTATGTGTGTATGTATATAATATAATATGTTTTAAATATATTTCCAATAGGAATCAACAGGAAGCAACTAAGGATCCAGTCATGCTGAATGCTCTGCTCCATGTTTGTAAGACGATGCACGATTCTGTGAAGTGAGATTCTCTGCATTTTACTTTTACTGGTTATTTGCTCAAATAGAATGGAACTACAGATGATAAAAAAAAAAAAGTTGTGTCTGTGCATACAATCAAACTGATAGAAAATATCTCTGTTGGGGGTGGGAAGGAGGTTACATGGTCCAACTATTGGTGTTCTGTGATAATCATTTGATTTGAAGACTTCTTACTTTTTTGTAAACATATTGTTAAAGAATAACACCAGTCAAATTTAAATGTGTAAGGCTAAGTTCATACAGCAGTTTATATATATATATATATATATATATACATGTATATATATATATATATATATATATTGTGAGGGGCTAGCTCGGCAGCGGGTCTGTGCGATTCCATGAAAGGGTTCAGCACACAGAAAAGAACTAGGCACAGCAGACCATGGTAGGAGAAAACAAAAAGGTGTGGTTTTATTTTAAATACACCACAAAAAATTATGACAGAAAACAAAAGAAATAACAAAAATAAATCCTGGTCAACTTGACCCGCTTGCTACACACGCTGGTGTCCCTAACTACCAACTAGGTACAGCCTTGTGCTGCCCCAGTCCCTGACTCCCTGGAGTTTAAATGTTTTAGGAATAGCCACACAGGCTTTAGCTCACCGCACACAGCACAAAGCACTGACAGTCCACACAGGTCTGCCTCCAGCTTGGAGTGACACTCTATTAATGCTGGGAGCTTTTACAAGAGGCCCTAACGAGCCCACCTGAAACAGCTGGGGTAATCAAGTCCTCCTAGCAGGACTCCCAGCACTCCCCCTAGAGATACAAAGTGGCATAAAGCCTGAATCTAGGAGAGATATACCTGTCCTCTTGGACGCAACCGGGGGATTTAACCTGCCTACTGTCACATACCCCCCCCTCTTGTTTCAACCTTGGGGTTGAAACACTAGCATTCAGGCAGGCATGCACCCGAGACAGTGCATCCACATTCCCCATTTGGACGCCAGGACGATGTTTTACAGTGAAAGTGAATTCTTGTAGGGACAGGAACCATCTGTTTACTCTTCGGTTTGTTTCTTTGTTTTGGGCCATCCACTTTAAGGGAGCGTGGTCCGTAACTAGGTCAAAATGCCGACCCAGCAGGTAGTATCTAAGAGAATCTAGAGCCCATTTCACTGCTAAACATTCCTTCTCAATAGTGGCATAATTGACCTCATGGGACTTTAATTTCCTACTGAGGTAAATGACCGGATGTTCTTCCCCATTCCAGACCTGGGACAAAACTGCTCCCAACCCCACGTCAGAGGCATCCGTTTGTACCACAAAGTCCCTGGAGAAATCTGGGGAGTACAAGACTGGCTGGCTACATAAAGCTTTCTTTAAGGCCTGGAAGGCTGCTTCCGCGTCTGTGGTCCACTTAACCATGACCGAGTCTTTCCCCTTGGTCAGGTTGGTTAATGGCACAGCCTGAGAGGCAAAGTGGGGAATAAATCACCGATAATAACCAGCGATTCCCAGAAAGGCCCGTACCTGCTTCTTGCTGTTAGGACGTGGCCAATTCTGTATGGTCTCGACTTTATTGACTTGGGGTTTGATCACTCCCCTCCCAATGGTGTACCCAAGATATTTGGCCTCTTCCTGTCCAATGGTACACTTCTTTGGGTTGGCCGTAAACCCAGCTTCCCGGATAGAGTCTAGGACTGCTTGCACCTTAGGCAGATGTGAGGCCCAATCTGGGCTATGGATAACTACATCATCCAGGTAAGCTGCAGCATACTTCTGGTGGGGCCTCAGAATCTGGTCCATTTTCCGCTGAAAGGTTGCCGGGGCATTCTGTAACCCAAACGGCATTCTTTTATACTGGAATGCCCCGTCTGGGGTTACAAACGCGGTTTTCTCTTTGGCCGACTTAGCCAAGGGAATTTGCCAATACCCTTTTGTGAGATCGAGAGTTGTCATGTACCGGGCTGTTCCTAGCCGGTCGATTAACTCATCGATACGAGGCATGGGGTAGGTGTCAAATTTTGTAACTTTGTTCAGCTGTCGAAAATCATTACAAAAACGCCAGCTCCCATCCGGTTTAGGCACTAAGACTATAGGGCTGGACCAATCACTTTGGGATTCCTCTATCACCCCCAACTTAAGCATTTTCTGTACTTCCTCCCGTATTGCCTCCCGTCGGGCCTCTGGGATGCGATAGGGTTTTAACTTCACCCTTTCACCAGGCGGGGTTATAATATCATGCTCTACCCCAGACGTTTGTCCCGGCAGCTCAGAGAAAACCTCTTTGTTGCGAAGCACAAACTCCTTAACCTCCTGTTGTTGGGGCTTTGACAAGGTGACTGCTATTCCTACCTCAGGAATCACGCAATCAGACTGAGCTGGTGACAAAGTTTCTGCGACTAGGGATTCCCTATCCCTCCAGGGTTTCAACAGATTGATGTGATAGATCTGTTCGGGCTTTCGCCTTCCTGGTTGTCTGACTTTGTAATTCACTTTGCTCACTTTTTCCAATATCTCGTAGGGGCCTTGCCATTTGGCGAGGAACTTACTTTCAACTGTAGGGATAAGTACGAACACCCTATCCCCTGGGGAGAAGGTACGGGTCTTGGCCCCACGGTTATACACTCTCTGTTGTGCCAATTGTGCTTGGGCTAAATGTTCCTTTACGATTGGCATTACCTGTGCAATTCGATCTTGCATCAGGGCGACATGCTCAATCACACTCCTGTGGGGAGAACTCTCACTTTCCCAAGTTTCCCTGGCGATATCCAACAGCCCTCTTGGGTGTCTCCCATAGAGCAACTCGAAGGGTGAGAAACCCTTAGAGCATGGGTCTTCAAACTACGGCCCTCCAGGTGTTCAGGAACTACAATTCCCATCATGCCAAGTCATGTCTGTGAATGTCAGAGTTTTACAATGCCTCATGGGAAGTGTAGTTCCGCCACAGCTGGAGGGCCGTAGTTTGAGGATCCCTGCCTTAGAGGATTGGGGTACCTCCCTAATGGCAAACATTAAATAGGGAATAAGACAGTCCCAATCCTTTCCATCTCTATTCACCACCTTCTTTAACATGTGTTTAAGGGTTTTGTTGAACCTTTCAACCAACCCATCTGTTTGGGGGTGATACACAGATGTACGCAATTGTGTCACTTTGAACAACTTGCACAGTTCTTTCATAACCCGGGACATAAAGGGTGTACCTTGGTCCGTGAGCAGTTCCTTACAAATACCCACGCGGCTAAAAACAAGAGATAGCTCTTTGGCTATGGTTTTGGCCGAGGTATTTCGGAGAGGAATCGCCTCTGGATAACGGGTGGCATAGTCCAATATAACCAAAATATACTGATGCCCCCTAGCGGACTTCACTATTAGACCTACCAAATCCATGGCGATCCTCTCAAAGGGAACCTCAATGATGGGAAGGGGTACTAGCGGGTTACGGAAATGTGGCATAGGTGCCGACATCTGACACACAGGGCAGGAGGAACAATATTTTTTCTATTTCCTTCACGACCCCAGGCCAATAAAATCTATGCAACACTCTCTCGGGTTTTCTCTGTCCCCAGATGACCCCCAAGAATGTGCCCATGGGCCAACTCTAACACCAACTTCCTGTAGGGTTTGGGCACCACAAGTTGCTCAATGGTTTCTTCTGCCCTTTGAGCCACCCGATAGAGTAGGTCCCTTTCTATGATGAAGTACGGGAAAGTGCAGTTCGTATCTGGGTTCACTAACTCGCCATCTATTTTCACTATGTTTTCCCGTGCCTTTATTAGGGTGAGATCTTTTAACTGTTCGGTGGCAAAGTTTTCCCTGTGAACCTCGAGATCAGAAAACTCTACAGATGGCATGTTTTCTTCTGAGGATGTTGGCTCCTCCCCAGTTTCTTGCGTCTCCCCTGTCAATACCGACAAGGGGACTTCTGGAGAGTCCTCACCACTCTCAGAGGCATTCTGGTATTTAGAGGCACCAGTGGGGGGGCTCAGGATAATCCCACAGTTCCCAGAACTTTGGAAAATCCCTTCCCACAATGGCATCATGTGGTAAGCTAGACACTAATCCCACCGGATGAGAGAGGGTACCTTTGGAGGTCTCAAAACACACTGTAGTCACCGGATACTCTCGGGTGTCCCCATGCACACAAATAACAGCTACCTTGTTATTCCCAGAGACCTCTGTAGTAATTAATTCAGACTTTATCAGTGTCACCAGGCTACCTGAATCTAGCAACACAACAACATTTCTACCATTGATAGACATTTTGCATAGATGTTTCTCAGTTCCACGAATCGCAGTGCATGCGACTGTCGCAAACAGCGACTGACGTCTGTCCCTTAGAAAGTCGCATTGCATGGGTTCATCCACAACCGGGCAATTTGCTGCAATGTGTCCCTCGAGCCGGCAGCGGTAGCAAACAATCCTTTTTGCTGCCTCTTGAGGCCTTGAATTCCCAGCCTGTTCTCGCCAGACACTAGGGAGAACCCCCACCCTCTCACTCTCTCCACCCTTACCCCATGGAATCATCTTACCCGCCACTGGGGATGGTCTGGTCTTAGGGGGGAAAGTCCGTGAGTCTCTGGAAGAAGCAGTCAGGTTCTCTGTAGCCAAGTACCTCTCAACAAGATCGACAAGCTTATCAGCCGTTTCTGGTTCTCCATGGCTTACCCACTTTTGGATGGGAGTAGGAAGAGCTCTCAGGAAGCGATCCATCACAACACGTTCCACAATCTTTGGAGCGGACAAAGTCTCTGGCTGTAGCCACTTCCTGCTCAGGTGAATGAGATCATACATTTGAGATCGGGGGGGTTTTCCAAGTCGGAAAGTCCAGTTATGCACACGCTGAGCCCGGACAGCCAGGGTGACGCCCAGCCGTGCCAATATTTCAGTTTTTAGTACAACATAGTCTTTTGCTTGGTCAGGCTCTAAGTCATAATAAGCTTTCTGCGATTCGCCAGTTAACAGAGGGGCCACCAGTCCAGCCCACTGCTCCTTGGGCCATTTTACCCTTTCAGCAGTCCTTTCAAATGTGGTCAAAAACACCTCTGGATCATCCTCTCCAGTCATTTTTGTCAGTAAACGACTCACCCCAAATGATGCAGTATTAGTGGAACCACTTGCCTCACTGGTCTGCGGACGTTGCTGTATCAAAGTCTCTATTTGTTGTAGTCTCTGCTCTTGCTTCTGCAACAAGTGTATGAAGCGGGCCTCAGATTGCTGCTAGGCTCTGTTGTTGAGCTTGCTGCTGGGCTGCGAGGCTCTGTTGCAAAGTCGCATTTGTCCGCTGCTGATTGGCATTTGCTAGAGCCAGCTGCTTCAGCATCTCCTCCATGCTGGCCATAAAAAAAAACTGCCGCTGGTTCTCTACCAACTGTGAGGGGCTAGCTCGGCAGCGGGTCTGTGCGATTCCCTGAAAGGGTTCAGCACACAGAAAAGAACTAGGCACAGCAGACCATGGTAGGAGAAAACAAAAAGGTGCGGTTTTATTTTAAATACACCACAAAAAATTATAACAGAAAACAAAAGAAAAAAAAAAAAAATCCTGGTCAACTTGACCTGCTTGCTACACACGCTGGTGTCCCTAACTACCAACTAGGTACAGCCTTGTGCTGCCCCAGTCCCTGACTCCCTGGAGTTTAAATGTTTTAGGAATAGCCACACAGGCTTTAGCTCACCGCACACAGCACAAAGCACTGACAGTCCACACAGGTCTGCCTCCAGCTTGGAGTGACACTCTATTAATGCTGGGAGCTTTTACAAGAGGCCCTAACGAGCCCACCTGAAACAGCTGGGGTAATCAAGTCCTCCTAGCAGGACTCCCAGCACTCCCCCTAGAGATACAAAGTGGCATAAAGCCTGAATCTAGGAGAGATATACCTGTCCTCTTGAACGCAACCAGGGGATTTAACCTGCCTACTGTCACAATATATATATATATATATATATATATATATATATATATATAGTACAGACCAAAAGTTTGGACACGCCTTCTCATTCAAAGAGTTTTCTTTATTTTCATGACTATGAAAATTGTAGATTCACACTGAAGGCATCAAAACTATGAATTAATACATGTGGAATTATATGCATAACAAAAAGTGTGAAACGACTGAAAATATGTCATATTCTAGGTTCTTCAAAGTAGCCACCTTTTGCTTTGATTACTGCTTTGCACACTCTTGGCATTCTCTTGATTAGCTTCAAGAGGTAGTCACCTGAAATGGTCCAACAGTCTTGAAGGAGTTCCCAGAGATGCTTAGCACTTGTTGGCCCTTTTGCCTTCACTCTGTGGTCCAGATCACCCCAAACCATCTCGATTGGGTTCAGGTCCAGTGACTGTGAAGGCCAGGTCATCTGGCGCAGCACCCCATCACTCTCCTTCTTGGTCAAATAGCCCTTACACAGCCTGGAGGTGTGTTTGGGGTCATTGTCCTGTTGAAAAATAAATGATGGTCCAGCTAAACGCAAACCAGATGGAATAGCATGCCGCTGCAAGATGCTGTGTTAGCTATGCCTTCAATTTTGAATAAATCCCCAACCGTGTCACCAGCAAAGCACCCCCACACTATCACACCTCCTCCTCCATGCTTCACGGTGGGAACCAGGCATGTAGAGTCCATCCGTTCACCTTTTCTGCGTCACACAAAGACACAGTGGTTGGAACCAAAGATCTCAAGTTTGGACTCATCAGACCAAAGCACAGATTTCCACTGGTCTAATATCCATTCCTTGTGTTCTTTAGCCCAAACAAGTCTCTTCTGTGTGTTGCCTTTCTTTAGCAGTGGTTTCCTAGCAGATATTCTACCATGAAGGCCTGATTCAAACAGCCTCCTCTTAACAGTTGTTCTAGAGATGTGTCTGCTGCAAAAGGTGGCTACTTTGAAGAACCTAAAATATGACATATATTTTGGGTTGTTTCACACTTTTTTGTTATGTATATAATTCCACATGTGTTAATTCATAGTTTTGATGCCTCCAGTGTGACTCTACAATTTTCATAGTCATGAATAAAAAGAAAACTCTTTGAATAAGTAAGATGATGTGTGTCCAAACTTTTGGTCTGTACTGTGTGTGTATGTATGTATGTATGTATGTATGTGTGTATATATATATATATATATATATATATATATATATAATATATATAATATATATAGTGACAGGAAGTCAGGTAAATCTGTGTGTGTGTGTGTTGTCCCAGACGGGAGATATATTCTGCCTTGTTTAGACAATACACAAATTACTATTGGGCGCCGGCTGCAGAGATTGCCAGAGAGGTTTGGGGCGTTAAAGATTTCAGCTGTTCAGAATTAAGCAATTAAAGCCCATATAAAGACAGCCTAGGGATGACGACTGATTGCTGGATCCTGAGGCTTTGTGAGTGAAGGAGCAGTCACAAGCACTTCTGAAGAGGTGAGTTGCTGATGGATATTTCTGTGTGAGAAATATCAAAGAGACTTGTTTTTTTGTTTTCTGCTGCAGGACCAGCAGTGTCTGCCCAGCAGTAGGCTGTGCCAGACTCCATAGGTAGGTTCCTGTGTTGGGAAGGTAGACGCCCCAAGTGGCAAGGGTTTATTTTATGTTTTGTTTTGTGTATGCTGTTTTGATGCTTGCACGTGTATCCAGCAATATGGAAAAATAAACCATATGATTTGTTTTCAACAATCCTCTACTGCCTTTTTGTACAGTTCAGCGTGTAGTGAACCCATCCAGGGGGTCTCACACACCTGCTACCGAGTTAATCCCTCCCACATGGTGGAGTGCCCGGGCAGTTAAAGTAAACCCAAAATGGAGGAGATGCTGAAACAGCTGATTATAGCAAATGCAAATCACCAAGGGAGCCTTGCAGCTCAACAACAGGCTCACCGAGAGAGCCTTGCAGCTCACCAACAGGCTCACAGAGAGAGAATGGCAAGTTAGGAACAGACACCAGCAGCAAATGGAGGCCATCATGAAACTATTTGAGAGAACAGAGGAAAAGGATAGCAAGCCCTTTCTGATTGAGAATCCAGAGGATCATAATGCTATAGAGGTTACCTCGTCTGTTGTTGAGACGGAATCATCACCAAAGTGTAGTACTTCACCAGAGGAGCAAGAGGTGGAGCCAGAGGAGTGTGCCCTGGCAGAGCCTGAAACTCCCGAAGTAAATGAGCCGTCATTAGTAGTAGAAGAGTCTGTAGAGCCTGTTGAATCCATTGTTGTGAATGGTGTTCCAGAGGTCAAACCAGACGAGACCAAACCAGAAGAGAAAGACCCTCATGTACAAGAAGATGCTGAGGAGGTCCCGGCTGCCCCCACAGTAGCAGCTCCTATGAAGCTGAATGGACGGTCTGACAGTTCTGCTAAATATAGTAGAGAACTTTTAGCAAATACTTTGAAGAAACTTGATGATCCAGCTACCAAAGCTGTTACCTTGGAACCGGAAACTTATTCCAGAAGTATCCTTGCAAGCCAGACAAGCTGTCTGAAAGTGTTAAAGAAAAAGTGAAAAAGAGAAAAGTTCAAAGATTTCTTGAGTCTGAAGTCAAAGAAGAAAAAGAAAGCAAAGTCAGAGCTGTCTGGTAGTGAAGAGAACATAGAGGTTTCTAAGGAGCTCTCACCAAAAACATTGCATCCTTCAAAGCTCAACAGTGATTATAAGGCCCTGTGTTCTGGTAAAAGCAGCGATCGTGGTTGTCGTACATATACAAGACTAAGTGATAAGGAGACGCTCAGCGATTCTTGCACGGAAAGCTTACTTTGGAGTGATGAGGATTACAACGAAGAGATTGTTGTCATGCATGCTGATGGTTTTCTAAATGTTGGCCGCAACAGGAGCAAGTACAGCTCTGCCAAGCAAAGACTTGTGATGGACAGTATAAATGAGAATGCTATGGATGCAAATATGGGCGAACTGTTAGATCTCTGCTCAGGAAAGTTTAAGGAATCACAATCCAACACCAGCCAGCCTGATGCGAATGGCTCCAAGATAGGGGTTATGGATGAGTTGCTGGGACTGTGAAAATGAAGAAAATGAGGCCAGGCTTGAGGATTTCCATCTTCTACCATGTGATGATTCTGACAGTGAAGAGCTTTCAGAAATTGAAAGTGGTGCAGAAGATGAAGAGGAGGAAGTGAAGGAGGAAGTAAAGGTGGAAATGGCAGTGAAGGAGGATGACGCCCTGCAGGATGAGGTGTCTGCTGTGCTGACGGGGAGCGATTCCGAAAAGTGCTCCTACCCCCTGGGTTATGTGAAGAGACAAGCGCTGTACGCCTGCAGTACCTGCACCCCGGATAAAGAGGAGCTTGCTGGGGTATTTCTGGCCTGTACATACAAGTGTCATGAAGGCCACGACCTGTTTGAGCTCTACACCAAGAGGAACTTTGGCTACGATTGTGGAAATGCCAAATTTAAACAGCTGGAGTGCAAGTTATATCCGGATAAAAAGAAGAAAAACCTGGCTAATAATTACAATGACAATTTCTTTGGCATGTACTGCACATGTAAGAGACCGTACCCCGATCCTGAGGATGAGACCCCAGATGAGATGATCCAGTGTGAGAACTGATTTCATGGTTGGCACCTAGGGGCAGTTCCATCGGAGCACCTTGAGTTTCATGAGATGGTGTGCCAGGGCTGTATGGATCAATGTTCATTTCTTTTGGCCTACTCTGCCAAGTTAGGAGTTCCTGGTGTCACTAAGATTACCAAAGCAGAAACGGAACAAGAAGATGTTAAAGTTGATGATTGTCCTACGGAAACAGCCAACCCTCAGAATGGACTAACAATAAATAATGAAGAATGTGTGGAAGATAACGACGATGAGGAGGAGGTAATTTTTAGAAAGCTAAATCTGAAGGACTTTATGGAAAATGAAGCTGAACTTTCTGGAAGTAATGTTGAAAGTGAAATCCCTGACCGCTTCAGGGCAAATGAAGTGGCTGAAGTGCAGGAAGTAGGGGTTTGCACATCTTCAGTTCTCAATCAGTTGCTTGATGGAAATAAAGCTGAAAAACTTAATTCTAACACTGCACTAAATGATGTAGAAAAAGTGTGTCCAATATCCACTGAGCCTTGTGAATGTAGTAAGGCAGGTGATATTCATGGCTTTCCCATAATTGATGATCAGCAGAGCAGGGTCATTGAGGAATCTGAATTGCAAGAAATATGCACCCAGACTGAAGCTTTTTTTGCCTCTGAATTATTTGCATGTTGAAGAGCAGTGTGTTAAGTTTTATGTTAATGAAATTGGATTTGAATATAAAGGTAATGTCACATCCTGTGAAACCCAGTCTTTAGAAAGTGTTATGTCAGAGCAAGTAACGCAGGATAATACTTTGGACTTGTTTACCAAGATTCCTCGGGAAGTAAAATCTATTTTTCAAAGTGTAGTATCTGTAATGGCAGGTGAACCCATCATCACTGAAGTGGTCAGAGAGGCTAAATGTACTAATTTATTGGATGCTTTTTTTCCAAATGTCTTGAAAGGAATGAAGAATATGAGAATGTGTGTCCAATAGTCGATGGTTTCAAAGAAACAAATACTAAAACATTTTTGGGAGACTATGAGGCAAAGATAGTTGAACAACTAGCCATAAACATAATTTCAGAAGTGATTGTATCTGCTAGACAAGACATTTTGTCTAGCTCAGTTAATGATGTGTCTGATAGCAGTTGTCAAGTTCTTGGTGAGAATAGGGATGTGCGAACAAGTGATGCACAGAGTAAGCAGTTGCTTCAAGAAAGTGACAAGGATTCAGTTTCTGAAAACCTTACATTGGGTTTGGTAGATTTTCACCATACTTGTGAGTCTGAACTATCACAAAGTAAGAAACTTGGAAATACAGAATTGACAAGTAATGATTTCCATCTAGAGCACAAAAGGGAAGAAAAACCTCCTAGTACATCGGTTTATCAGAGGTCATATGCGTCAGACTTTAGTCCAGTTCATAGAAGAACAGATTTGTTTGAGTGTCACCATGCCTTAGAGGATTACAGTCTTAGTGTTTTTTTTTTTTTTCATCTGAAGAAGGCATCCACATGGATGATCCATTGCAGAGCACAGTGTTATCAGCTCTTGGTATTGGTTATGACTCGCTGAGTTCTTCAGGGATTGAGCTATCGAGGGAAACCTTTGTGTCCATTGAAAAATCAATTAAGGTTTTGCATGGTTTACAACTGAAAATGAGTATATTACAGAGCAAGGAACACCTTCTTATGTACCTCAGCCGAAATTTGAAGACCAATAGGAGAATAAATAGGTGGTTCCTGGCCCTTCAGGAATTTAGTTTTGTCGTAACGCATCGCCCCGGTGTTAAAATGGGGAATGCAGATGGTTTGTCCCGAGTGCATGTGTCAGGGATTCTAGATGGACCAGGACTGTGTGCCTACACTGAGGAGACCAACACTGTATATAGTGGAAAAAGGTGTTTATTTACAAAGGTGAGAAAATAAGTGCACAAATAACACAAAAGCTATATACAAGTTCAGGGAGAATGCAATACTCATAAGCCAAAGCCAAGCCGGGGTCAAATACCAGGAGATCATTCAAAGAGACTGCAGACAGGGAAGGGGCAGGAAGGAAATGTCCAGGAGAGGGATCGGGATCAGGTCAGGACAGATCAGGTCAGAGGTCCAGAGCAGGTTCAGGGTCCGGTTAGTAAACAGATACCAGGGCGAGTTCTGTTTGAACTCGCCGGGTATTTATAGTGGGTGTACTGATTGGGTTTAGGTCACACCTGAACGGAGCAAAGGCCAGGTGTTCCACACTGCCAGGGTCCATCCGCTGGTGGAGGTCAGTACTGCATCCCAAAGGTGATATACCAGCAGGGGGAAGTTCCCCTGACAGCTCCGAACTGCCAGGAGACCCCTGCTGGTGGGACGCAGCACTGCAAGACAAAATATCAATAGCACCAGCGGATGGACCTTTTCCTGACAGCATGCGTGCCTGGCAAACTGTGTCCCAACCCTAGGGTTGAAACAAGAGGGGGGGGGGGGGTATGTGACAGGAAGTCAGGTAAATCTGTGTGTGTGTTGTCCCAGACGGGAGATATATTTCTGCCTTGTTTAGACAATACACCAATTATTATTGGGCGTCGGCTGCAGAGATGGCCAGAGAGGTTTGGGGCGGTAAAAGGTTTCAGCTGTTCAGAATTAAGCAATTAAAGCCCATATAAAGACATCCTAGGGATGACAACTGATTGCTGGATCCTGAGGCTTTGTGAGTGAAGGAGCAGTCACAAGCACTTCTGAAGAGGTGAGGTGCTGATGGATATTTCTGTGTGAGAAATATCAAAGAGATGTTTTGTTGTTTTCTGCTGTAGGACCAGCAGTGTCTGCCCAGCAGTAGGTTGTGCCAGACTCCATAGGTAGGTTCCTGTGTTGGGAAGGTAGATGCCCCAAGGGGCAAGGGTTTATTTTATGTTTTGTTTTGTGTATGCGGTTTTGATGCCTGCATGTGTATCCATCAATATGGACAAATAAACCATATGATTTGTTTTCAACAATCCTCTACTGCCTTTTTGTACAGTTCAGCGTGTAGTGAACCCATCCAGGGGGTCACACACACCCGCTAGCGAGTAATTTCCCTCACAATATTTATATAAAAATAAAAGCCTTTAACCTGTCTATACTTTTAATGTGCATTGTGGGCACATTGCACAGACGTTCAAAAGTGAAACCATAGATGCATGTGAGAAAAAAAAAAAAGTACTGCAATGTTTTTCCACCCACCTATGCAGTATTCAGATTCATGAAAATAACAAGTAATGGCATGTTTAGATTATAATAATATATAATAATGATATACAGCTTATCACCATGAATATCCCTATAGGTACAGCATCAACGACCCACCTCAGAGCAGAAAGGTGATATATTTGTCAGAGAAAGATCTATAGTTATCCCTTATTCTAAAGTCATTTTTCTGAAATAAACTATTTCACTATTTAGAGACCTCATTATGAAATCTTAAGAATTCATATCAGGCTTTGAAAAACAGCAGTTCCAAACTTTTTAAAACTTGTTTTGATCAGTCCTTGTTTGAGTATGTTTTTTTGTAAAATGACAAAGCCGAAATCATTAACCCCTTTGGTTGAGGGGGCTGTTTTTTTGTTTTGTTTTCCCCAATGCAGTATGATTGCTTTACATGCATAATATAATAATATAACCAACGATGATCTATGTGCCACAGTTAAAGCCACCTCTTCCACCAGGCAAACCAAAATGGACAATGGAATCAGGAGAGCATAATGATTTGAGTGACCCCTGCCCAAAACTGTTGGACCAATGGGCAGTGCCAAAAATCCACCGGAGAGAAATAAATTCTATAAAGAAATGTAAAGTGGAGCAAGCAGCCCATAACAAAAACCACATATGTAAATGAGTAATCCCACATAGTGTCTTAATCCTGCCCATGGAGATTTGGCAGATCAACCACCTATTTTCCCCTTCAACGTGCTAAGGAAGGGGGTCTTACCAGGAACAGCTCTTTTGCTCATACATCATGGGACACAGAGCCTTTAATGGGTTATGTAGTCACCACAGGTGTTTGGACACTGCTAAACCCAATTCAAATTTAATTCCTCCCCTATATACCCCCTCCCAAATGGAGAGTACCTCAGTTTTTTCACCAGTGTCTAAGGTGGTTGTCACGTTGAACATGTGCTAAGAAGAAAACGCTCTGTTGATGGTCTTCTGCGGAGGCCTAGGAGCTATAACCAGATCCATACCTCGGTCGATATCAAAAGCCTAAGATGGGTGGTACCCCCGGGCCTTGTGTAAAGAAGAAACAAGGTTTGCCTGTAATGTCTCTCTGCGGAGGTCTGGGCTCTGGGATCCAGGCTTTGGTGTACTAATGCAACTGTGGCATGAAAAGTTACTGGCAGAGTCTTCTACAGGTCCAGGTATGAGGTTCCTCGAAGTAGGATCCCTTGGTAAACCTGAAGGTTGGCACAACATACCCGCTCGTGATGGGTGAAAGTTGGATCTACTTTTTGGTAGCATTCCTGTGGCGTGGATAATGTAAGAGAGAATATTTTTTTTTAATTGATGTTATTTTCTGTGAGTAGTAAGTCTTTCCTGCTTTTCACCACTAGAGGGAGTAAGTACAAACTTGGTGTATACTTACATAGCCATCCAGGACATGCTCAGTGAAGTTGGTCAGTTAAACACCACTCACCTCCTCCGCTGCAGGCTTTGCCACAAAAGAACATATACAGGATTCTCCCAAGAAACCCCAGTGATCTGCTCTCCATCCCTCTTCACCATGGACACATGACAGTCGGCGCGCACCCCGGAAGTGTGCTTCTTGTACTGTCTATGGTCAGATGGAGAGGGGGAGGGCCATGGTTGCTTGTGTCCAGGCACCGAGAGGCTGATTTAAAGCGGCATGGACACAGAGCTGTGGGCTGTAAGGTTTGCCTGGTTCAATCCACAGGGATACCAAGACTCCTACTCGGCATCAGGTTGTGCAATGAGCTAATATTTTTGTGTATTGCAAGATTTTAGCACAACAGTGATTGCATTTATATTTGTGGATAGTACCTTTGCTTTGCCTGCAGTTTACCATCCCCCTCTGTCAGTCTGGTAGCAGCCTCACAGGATGATCATGTGCCCCTGTCTGGTTTTGCAGATTCTCCTATGGCAGCTCTTGTATATGTCACTAAGGACGCTTTAAAAGTTGCTTTGGATGGCTTAGAAGGAAGAATTGCAACCTCCTTGAAAGATTGCAGAAAACGGTGTAGATCCCCTTCATCTGCTCTGGCTCTCTCATCAGATGAGCATTCTGAGGGTGAAAAATCCCTCTCTGGAGATGAGGATCATGTGCAGTCTGAGGACTCAGAGGATGAGAGGATTTGTGCTACCTCTCAGTCGCGAAAGATGCAGGTGCAATATTATGCAGAGATGGTGTGTGCCACTTACAAATTGCCTCCTGTTGAAGCTTCTCTATCCTCTGCTTCCTCTTTGGGATCTCGGAAATCCCAACAGGCTCTGTGTTCCTTTCCAGTTCATCCCTTGCTGGATAAACAGATGTATGATGACTGGGTTCACTCAGATAAACGGTTTTCTCCTACTAAGCAGTTTTCCCTCCTTTATCCTATGGAGTAAGGTTTCACTAAGAAATGGGGGGTACCTGCTATAGATGCAGCCATTTCTTGTGTAAACAAAAGCCTGACCTGTCATATAGATAATGCTCAGGGCTTTAAAGATCCAACTGATAAGAAGCTGGGATCTTTATTGAAAGCCTCCTCCTCTACGGCTGGTGCTGTAGTACAACCTCCAGTTGCAGTGATTGGTGTATGTCAGTTTCTGATAAACACCAATGAACAGTTGAACAGATGAAGCAGATGGTTAACCTCCTCCCTACAGAGGGGATTGAGGTTCATGAGGACCTTCCTAAGGCCTTGTGTTTTACAATTAATGTGATTATGGACTCTGTTCAGAAAGCATCGCGCTTGAATCTCCTGCAGATACACATGTGCAGGTCCCTTTGGTTGAAACATTAGGAAACCAAGGTTTCTTGCAAAAGTTCTCCTTTAAGGGAGAACACCTGTTTAGGGATGACTTGGATAAATACATCCAAAAGATTACCAGAGGCAAATTTGTTTTGTTGCCGGTAAAAAAGAAGAGTAAACGTCCTTCATTTTAATGTTATCTTTACCCAGACCCTGAAGCCTCATTTTTCAGGCAGTGGTGATGGCCTCCCCATTCTAGCACTAAGGGAAGGGCCCAAAACCAAGCCCAAGGGCAAAAAAGAACGTGGGGCTCAACATTTTCCAAGCAGAACCTCAAAACTTCCCTATGAAGTAACGCCCCCGCTCGGCCAAGTAGTGGGAAGGCTTCTGCAATTTGCAAACGCCTGGCAGGACTAAGTTCAGAACAAGTGGGTCATTTCCACGGTGTCCTCAGGCTATAATCTGGAATTCAGAGAACTTCCGCCACCCAGTTTTATGAGATCAAGAATTGCCAAAGATCCAAAAAAAAAAAAGCCTATGTTTTTGGCATTGCAACACCCGTTGTACCAAGGGGTTATCGTAGAGTTAGCCCCAGAGGATCAGGGATCAGGGTTTTACTCCAACCTTTTCACAGTTCCAAAACTAAACGGGGATGTCAGACCTATCCTAGATCTGAAAAGCCTGACTCAGTTTCTCAACATTCGCTCCTTTCGCATTGAGTCGCGCTCATGTAAAGAACCATATATGATTATTCATGACAGGGTGGTGCTGCGTCCTCACCCGACTTTCTTACCTAAGGTGGTTTTAGGTTTTTTATCTAAATCAAGATTATAGTCCTACCGTCTTTTTTTCCAGATCTGCAGTCTGCGGAGGAAGAGAGTCTGCCCTCTCTAGATGTTGTAAGAGCAGTAAAAGTGTATCTGCAAGCTACGGCTCAGATACAAAAGACTGTCTGTTTTTTCTGCCACATGGCCCAAGGAAGGGGCAGGCAGCGTTGAAGTCCACCATTGCGAGTTGGATTTGACAAGTTATTATTCAGGCCTATGGTTTAGAAAAGAAAATTCCTCCTTTTCAGGTGAAAGTGCGCTCAACTAGAGCAGTTGGTATTTGTGGGCAGTGCATCACCAGGCCTCCATGGATCAGATCTGTAATGCTGCTACTTGGTCTTCAGTCCATATGTTTACTTCTACCAGGTAGATGTGAGAGGGTATGAGGATGCCGCCTCCGGGCGTAGTGTACTGCAGGCAGCAGTATAGATCCTCTGGCCTGATGGCGGTCTTATTCTGATCTGTGTCTCCCTCCCCTCAATTTTAGCTTACCTGTAAAATCCTTTTCTTGGGAATACATCACGGGGCACAGAGCTCCCACACCTCTTCGGAGTTAAACGTGTGACACTTATTGCTTTGCTACAAAACTGAGGTACTCTCCATTTGGGAGGGGTTACATTGGGTTTACCAGTGTCCAATCACCTGTTGTGACTACATAACCCATTAAGTAATTAAAGGCTCCGTGTCCCATGATGTATTCCCAAGAAAAGGATTTTACAGGTAAGCTGTATTAAAAAATCCTATTTTTACACACTTCAGACAGGGATTTTACCAAAGAGGTACCTGTTCAAGCTGTGAGGTCTTAGTCTCTAAAGAAGATTGGTCAGACTGTGAGACAATGGCATAGCATAGTTGGAAATACCAGTTAGGATGTGCAAACTTGACTTCCAGTTCATGCAGTTACACTCATGCATAATATCTCAAAGCATTTTTATCCCATTAGTGTCCTAAAGGGCTGGTTAAGGCAGTTCCATAAAATGAGGGTTAAAGCAGTATTAAACCCAAAATGTAATATATTGCAGCTTACTAATCAGATGTGGTGGTGTCATCCGTTTCATTAGGCTTTTTTTTTTCCCTCTGTTTTCACCTATTGATCTTGCCAGTAACACACTTCCTGTATCAGCGTGCCCCCACTCTGGATAAAGGAGCACAGCAGAATGCAGCATTGACCATCTTGGGGAGGGAAATGTTACAAGCTATAATGTTATAAGCAGTTATAGCAACAGTTTCTTCATTTTGGGATAAAGGTGTTTAAATAAATGTGTGATCATTGTAAGCGGTAAATTTGTCTCGACCCCCTGATACATATGCAGGACAACTTTGTTCTGGTGAAAAATAGGCTAACTAGATCACCATTTTAACCACTTGTTACCCGCCCACTGTCTAATGAAGGGTAACTCCATTGTCCTGACTGCACGTCATATGACGTGCAGTCATAGAAAGCTGCTAGTGGCGCGCGCATCACTGACAACCCCGTGCGTGTGCGTGCCGCGATGGCCACTGGGCACACGCCTCTGCCGAGTAACTGAGCTGGGGCGTGCAGCTCTGTGTGTAAACACAGAGCTGCACGTCCCTGTCAGGGAGAGAGGAGACCGATTGTGTCCCTTGTACATAGGGACACAATCGGTCACCCCCCTCCCCCCACAGTTAGAACACAAACTAGGACATACATTTAACCCCTCCCCCGCCCCCTAGTGGTTAACCCCTTCCCTGACAGTTACATTTATACAGTTATCAATGCATATTTTCAGCATTGTTCACTGTATAAATGTAAATGGTCCCAAAAATGTGTCAAAAGTGTATAATGTCCCAGTCCCGAAAAATAATTGCAGATTGCCGCCATTCCTAGTAAAAAAATAAATAAAAAAAAATCATAATTATGTCCCGTATTTTGTAGGCAATATAACTTTTGCGCAAACCAGTCACTATACGGTTATTGCGATTTGGCACGTACAGGCATCAACTGGCTATAATTTAAGGGCACCTTTAGATGCGACACTAGTGGTTGCAGATATTGTTGCCTTATAAAAACAGGACAACATGTTCACTCTTACTCTTGTGAGAAAAGCTTTGAGATCAAGCATTTCATCAATTGCAACACTAAATATCTTTTTTATGTCATTGGTTGCGACACATGTCAACTTCAGTATGTAGATCAAACCATCCGCAGACTGAAAGACAGATTATCCGACCACCTGTACGACATTGACAAAAGCCACAACACAAATGTCGCCAATCATTGGAACAATATACACTCCAAAGATGTGTCCAGCCTCACCATCCAGGGCATCGAAAAAAATCATCACTCCAATTAGAGGCGGCAACAGTTTTAAGACATTGTGTAAGAGAGAAGTATTCTGGATTTTTTTCCCTACACACAAGAATCCCCAAGGGGGTGAATTTTGAGTGGGATGTATCCCATTTTTATGACTAATTGTAGAATGGGGTCCCCTTTTCTCCGATACTTCCTATTTCTCATTGGCTGTTACATTCTCTGCTTGCCTTTTTTAATTAATAAAAATAATAATGAAATTATCTTTTCTTCTTATTTTTATACATGCTTGCTTTGTATGTATTCATATGTCAAATGCATAGACACACTGTTACAGACATGTTTATCATCCGCATCAGGAGTTCTTGACCCTTGAGAGGTCACTTTCTAACTCCCATGTGTTCTGGATTGGACTCATCTCTGCATCCGTTTTACTGGTGCACCTGAGACAACAGTCCTCCCCTTGTCTCAATTACACAGTGTCCTATTGTGGCTTCCTACAAACATTCCCCTTTCTTTTAGGATTGTCTGTTTACTACCTGTTTTGTATCACTTAGATGGGTAAATTGATAAATACACATATATATATTTTTTCACCCAATGCACACTGTGTCTCCATACCGAAACTTATATATTACACATATAATAAACAATAACTTACAAAATATATAAAATAAATAAATAATTGAAATTATATTGCATGAGGATTCTATTCAAAAAAGTTACATTAAAAACTCTCCAGGTTTTTCATTGGGATTCTTCTTTGATATACAGTATTATCAAGTGTGTCCTTTGTAGCACATTTATCTATTATCTCAACACTGAAAACTAATCTAGTTTCCATACATATTTGCGACTAGAGGACACATTTCCTTTCACACACTTTCGCACGCTGAATATTCCATCTGTTTTTTCTTCACTTGTATTATTTTACTGTCATTTATTGTTCCCTTCTCACATCATCACCCTCTTGTTATGTGGATTATTATTCTATGCTATATAGAAGGGCGTTTTCTTGCATTTCATTACATATATCTTTTTAATGATCACTATACGCCCTTCCATATACATACATGTCGTTTTTAATGTGTTTACATATTAATCATTATACAACAATCTCCCTCTTCGCCCCCCCCCCTTTTTCTTTGTCGGCTTTAAAGCACCTTGCCATACACTAGTACCCACACGTACACCTTCGCCTTCCCATTTAAATAGGGGCCAATTTCCATATACAATGTTACCATTCATAGCACATTTCACTAAAGCGAGACGGTTCATCTGTCCCATATACTGTAAACACCCTTGTGCTCCCTACATGCACCTTTATGGTCTACTAATTGCCTTTTGATTGTTGTTTTTTATTCCCATTGCGCGCACATATATACACTTGCCATTTACACATAACTCATTTTCCTCTGACACTCACTTATTTCAACACTTTTGGTGACTCTGTTCTAGACCACTACGTTTCTTCCCTTTCCAGTGCGTTATACACTCGTTATCAGTATTTTGAACACTTTAATTTTTGCCAACACCCGTCAAAACTTTTCTTGCCTCAGTGGAGACCAACAGGTGTATTTTCTAACTCACCTCTTGCTCATTGCCATATGGCATACTTCCACTTCTATATTCATCCATTTGAGGCTCTATGGGTGTTTGCATGCAATTTCCAACTGTGATTTTTTAAACATACCACATTCCTTTTTCCACATTTAAATTACACTGTTTTAGTGTCTATGCATATGTACATGTACCAACGTCAAGGTTACTGGAATGTGTAAAATGTATTTGGTAACATGCACGTTTATATTTTCTTTTCCTCCCATTTTTCATTTAATTTAAACCCTTATTTGTTTTATCCATCTATTTTTCTTGTCTACCCATATTTTATTTTATTTCATTTAATTTCAGTTTATTGTTCACCTCTTTATTCTTTATTTTTTTTTCACTTCATTCTACTTTATTTTACTTCTCCCACGTCATCTTTTCTCACTTCATTTAATTTTATTTTCACTTTTTCTTATTTTATTTTACTTTACTTTACTTCATCTTATTTGCTCCACTTTACTTGGCGTTTCTCCACTTTCATTTTTATTTTTATTTCATCTCATTTTATTTTAGTTTAATTATTTTTTTTTTCTATTTTATTTTATTCTATTTATTTATTACCACTGTCATCATTTTAAATCTCACATTCATGTCACCATTTTCTGTTACATGAGTCTTTACTTGTTTAAATATATTGTTTTAATGGGTGTAGTCCTCCCGCTGTATTTACCCGCAGATGTTTGTGATTCTGACAATCAGCGATGACCGATCACAGGCAGGGTGGACTGCATGATGTTTTTAGAACACTTCATATAAATTGGATTGTTTTTCATTTTGTTTTTAGCTATGACTAAGCATTGTTCATCAATGTGAAACGTGTCAGCTGTATTATATCCCACCATTTGCTGTTTTTTTTTTTTTTTCATTTAGTGTCTTTCCTTTACCTTATTAAAAGGCTATTAACCATTTTTCCAACATCCATTGGAGTGCGGCTGTCCATAACATTTTTTTTCTTCTATTCACACCATACTTTGCTACAATATTAGTGAAGTATGGTAAATGTAATTCTCAGTTTCTGCCATTTACCCCCACACCCCTTATGCCACTGCACTAAACTACATACCGCTGCCTTCTCCGGAACTGACCCTGGCCTGTTATATGACCACGCTTTTGCCTAATGCTAAACATACCTCTGCCTGCTCTGGAACTGTCCCTGGACTGTTTATTGACCACATTTATTGCCTGCCTCTTGGAATGATATTTCACCCTGCTACTGGAGTAGTGGAATTCATAACACAGGGGTCTCACATTTGTGAGGGGCTTCAGATTTTTTTTTCTGAATGAAGAAATCTTTTTTTTTTTTTAATTCCCGTATTAGGGTCAGTAGACCAGAGGCTTCAAAGAGATGTGGGTGGGAGAAGCCTGTACCCCTGTCCCTATTAGTTCCTGGCCTGCTACCCATATGGTGGACCATGTTCCTGACTACTACAGTAGGTGACTGCGATATTGTGTCAATCTCGCTCCCTTTCTCAGCGAGATTGACCACCTACGAGCCCCATCGCGGGAGCCAGCGCCGAGCTGATGACGTAAACTGATGAAATAAACTGAAATAAACTGATAAACTGATAATAAACTGAAACTGAAATAAACTGAAATAAACTGATGACGTGTTTTCTGCTATTAATCATGAACCCTTCTACTTCAGGTGTTTGCCTAATACACGCAGCAAGTGGTTCCATTAATAAATTAAAAATGAGGGGGGATAAGGGGCATCCCTGCCTCGTGATTCCAAAGGGTTTAGACAACATCCCCGAAGTGTACACTCTAGCTGAAGGGACAGTGTAAAGAGCCAGAATTGCTGAAAGCAAGTGATTTGTAAATCCAAATTTCTCCAATGTGCACTTCAGGTATAACCAGTGCACCCTATCGAACGCCTTCTCTGCGTCCAAGGCTAGGAGCAGAGAAGGCGTTTGAGACCCCCTGGCCACATGAATAATATTGATCAGCCGTCTCGTGGCATCCGAGGCCTGTCTGCCCTTCGTAAATCCGGATTGGTCGGGGTCAATCAAAGTGGGCAAGATGTCTACTAATCTTAAAGCTATCATTTTGGCATATATTTTAAGGTCATTATTCAACAAAGATATAGGCCGAAAGTTCTGAGGCATATCTGGTGACTTCCCAGGTTTAGGCAAAGTGACTATCGGAGCTTCCAACATTTCTGATGGAAAGGAAGCGGAAGCAGCGGCAGTGTCAAAAACCCTCAGCATATGGGGACTTAAGGTAGCCTGAAAAGCCTTATAGTACTCCCCTGTAAGGCCATCAGGACCACGGGATTTATTAGAGGGAAGAGTTGCTATAACTTTCATTATTTCACACAATGAAAAGGGAGCGTTTAGATCTTGGAGTTGATCGGGAGAGAGACTGGGTAGATGGACCTTAGATAAGAAGCCTGTAATATCATTCAGGGAAGGTTGATGACTCGTATTATCTTCACCCAAATTATAGAGGGAGCTGTAATATTCGCTAAAAGCATTTGCAATGCTCTGGGGGTCATATACTGGGTCCTTGCTTTTAGGGTGGATCATTCTGGATATTTTAGTTTTAAAGCGTTGTCCTCGTAAATAACGTGCCAACGCCTTCCCAGCCTTATTATTGGTGGAGTAGAAGGACATTTTCATCCACCGGTCTTTTCTTTCGAAATTTTGGAGGAGAATTAGTCTTAAATCATGCCTTAAAGTGGAGAGTTTAGCACTAATGGATGCTGTGGGATTTATCTTATTTATGTCCTCTAAAGATTTAATTTCCTCAAGGAGAGTGGAGACGGTAAGCTGTCTCTGTTTCTTGGCCCTTTTTCTATTCCCCTGATAAACGCCTTATGGGCATTCCACAAGGCGAACATACTATCCTTGGAGGGGGAATTGATCTGGAAATATTCCGACAAGTGGTCACTAATTGTAGCCTTGGTCAGTGGATTTTGGATAATTGACGAGCTAGCACGCCACACAAAGGTAGCGGTATCAGGGTTAGAAACCCCCAATGTCATAAGGATGGGAGCATGGTCGGACCACGCAATTGTCCGAATTTCCGTCTGTATAATTTTAGGAAGTAACCACTTGTCTGATACAAACAGATTGATCCTAGAGTACGAGCAGTGTCTGTGTGAAAAAAAGGAGTAATCCCTTTTGTTGGCGTGAGTGCAATCTGTCGGGTGGCCAAATCCGTCTGTTTGCCCGTACACACGATCGAATCTGTCTTCTGAAACGGTCTAGCAGACCGTTTCCAGCAGACAGATTTGATCGTGTGTACGAGGCCTAAGTTTGGAAAAGTGTGGTTCCTGTATAAGGAATTTGGTGACAAAAAACAACAAGCAAGAAGAAACAAACATTAAACCCTAAAAGGAGGATCATCGTGATCCAAGTGCAGAAAATACTGCTCAAACCAATGGGAGCTTAAATGTGGGGAAGCTCCAAAAGCGGGGGCCGCATAATTGGGCCATATTCATGTGTCGACAGGGCAAAAAGAAAATGAGAGGCAGAACAAGAGTCATTACGACTTGGAGACTCGTTGCCATTCCTGGGATACCTTCTCGAGTGCATCAGGGTTTGCCGAGGGAACTTGGTCTTCAGGAAGAATTTTCTATTTCTGAAGCAGTCGGAAGCCCTTGGTAGGGGAGGTGATCACATGCGTGGTTCCATCTTTAGTCACCATAAGCTTTGTCGGAAATCCCCATTTATAAACAATATTATGATTCCTTAAGGCCTTAGTGACAGTGTTCAAATTCTTGCGAAGTTGTAGGGTAAATTGTGACAGGTCAACATAAAACTGTAGTGACGCATAATCAGTGCTGTGGTGTTCCCCTTTACGTGTCAAGGACATCAGCCTCTCCTTTGATTGATAAAAATGCATCCTAAACAAGACATCTCTGGGCACAGTCTCTGGTATGAAGGAGGGTTTCGGCAAACGGTGAATCCTGTCTATAGAGAGCTCAATAACAGGAACATTGGGCATGAGGGCAGTAAGCATAGTCATGGCGTATGAGCGCAGGTCAGGAGGTTGCACAGACTCTGGGATGTCCCTTATTTTAACATTGTTCCTTCGAGATCTGTCCTCTAAATCAGCTAATTTAGCCTTGATCCACATGTATTCCTCCTCAACAGCATCATGGGCATCAACCAGATCATTGATGGTGGTAGCATACTCCCCCATTTTAGTCTCAATGTGCTCTACTCTGTCCCCCACTGCCGAAAGCTCTGAGCTAAATTTACTATGGATAGTGCTTCTAAGGGAGATTAGCATATCCTTAAGTGTGGTATCCATGACTGGTTGGTGCAGCGTGGGGAATGAGACTATAGAGTCATGGAGCTCTCTGGTGTCTTCCTGCAAATCAGCATTAGATCTTACCTTGCAGTGCTGCATGTCAGAATCATCTGCTCTGAATCGAGCCTTAGCTGGGCTTCTGCTGAGCGGGGAAGAGGTCTGTGAAGTCTCTCCAGGTCCAGGGGAGTCCCGATGGTGCTGCTGTTTGTTGCCGCGCTGTTTACCATTGCGGGACCCAGCCGAGGAGGAAGCTCCGGCGCCATCTTGCCCACGAGGCAGCGGTGAGGAGAAGTCGTCTGTCAGCTTTTTCGGCCGATGCTCCGCTTGCCGCTTCCTCGTCATGTCGCCCGGGTGTGTAGGGGATGTTCCGCCGACGTTAGGGCTCAGTGTGGTGCCTCTGTCCGCTGTGAGCCGCTCACAATTACCGCTTGTAGCCGGAGCTCAGGAGTCACACCACCATCTCGGTGGAGTCCAAGCCACGCCCCCAGAAGAAAACTTCTTTATATTGCAAAGAATTGTGGGAAAAAAATTACAACTTTAGCAAACTCACTATGCCTCTTACTAAGTACCCTGGAATGTCTACTTTCACAAAAAGGGGTCATTTGGGGGGGTATTTGTACGTAATTGGCTTGTTAGTGTCTCAAGAAATTAGACTGTCAGTACATCAGGTGTGATCAATTTTCAATGATTGGCACCATAGCTTGTAGACACTAAAAATTTTCACAGAGACCAAATAGTATACACTTATTTGGGTTATTTTTACCAAAAAATATGTAGCAAGTATAACTTGTGGCCACCATTCATAAAGAAAAATTACAAATTTGCTAAATTTTATAACCAAATCAAAGAAAATGCATTTTTTTTAACATGGCCCTGTGCTCCATTTTGTACACTTAGATGGCCAGACCATTTTTGTAATTTTTACTTTGCTTTTTTTTATTTTTCAGAGTTTGTAAAATATCCTTCAAACCATATTTTCTGAAAGCACATTTCTAGTAGAATAAGGTGCTACTGGTTTGTAAGGTCCCACGATATTTGCACAAATGTTTATCAAAACAATATTTTTGCTAAAAATCCACTAAAATCATGATTGGCAGATAAATACACAGCAAATATTACAAAATCCCTACTAAATATAAAAGCTTAAAGTGGATGTAAACCCATTTTTTATTTATTTATTCTTTGATGTCACAATGTAGAGTAAAAGATTTCCTATCATCTGTGCCCAGTCTTGCCACACAGAGTTAATCCAGCTCTGAGCAATCCTATTTTATTGTTCAGTGAAATAAAAAGGACTAACAGAGAAAATCCTTTGTCCGTTCGGCCCCCTTGCTGTGAATGACAGGTTATTTGCATATCTCACACACTAGCATGGAGACAGGCATTATTTGTTAATTCCCACTCCCACTCCTTTTCTGAAGTCATGTGGATACTTTTCTGGATTTTGACTGGATGTTAGTGATCATAGCAGAATTTAGTGTAAGAAATACACAACACAAAATGCATGTTGACAAGGGGAGTGTAGAGGAGGGAGGGGCAGTTTACTGACATCATGACTCCTCCTGCCAAGCTCCAGACAAGAGATCCACCCACAGAATCTGCAGTTTTTCAGTACTTATAACAGACAGAGGGGGGACATTTGACAAGTAAGGATACATGCAGGAGGCATCTATATCCTTATAGGTCAGCACCATGGCAGTAGTTTAGAAAGGATGAGAGTGGGTTTACATCCACTTTAACTTGTGTTGAGTTAATAAATAACCAATATTTATAACTTGTAACCACTTGGGCCCCGGGCCTGTTTTTGCTAGAAAATTACATAGAACCCCCAAACATTATATATTGTTTTTTTTCTTTTTCTAATACTCAAGAGAATAAAATGTCAGTCATTGCTATACTTTTTGTCACACTGTATTTGTGCAGCGGTCTTACAAAGGCACTTAAAAAAAAAAAAAAATCATTTTTTAATTAAAAAATAAGACAACAGTAAAGTTAGCCCAATTTTTTTTTTTTATTATTGTGTGAAAGATAATGTTACACCGAGTAAATTGATACCCAACCTGTCATACTTCAAAATTGCTTCCTTGTAATAGAAAAAATAAGCATGACAGGTCCTCCTAAATATGAGATCTGGGGTCAAGAAGACCTTGGATCTCATATTTACACTATAATGCAATAAAAAAATTAATTGTCATGTGGAAAAATGACAATAAAAAAAATGTGCCTTTAAGAGGCATGGGCGGAAGTGACGTTTTGATGTTGCTTCCGCCCTGCTATGCTATACAGACAGGTGGGTGCCATCTTGCCCTCACTTGTATCCATGGCAAGCAGCGAGAAGGACCTGATCGCCTTCACCTCTACTGATGGCTCTGGTAAGTGCGGGAGAGCAGCGGGAGCAGGGCCCCATCTCCCGCCGACAAAAACGGTGATCCTGCAGTGAATCTGTAGTGGAGACATAGGTGTGCGCAGCCTACTGCATTAGGGTGTGCACCCGATAGTTCAAACATCTACGTGTGTGTGTGTGTATATAGGCAGTAGGGCAATGGACAGTGTCGGTAGAGCAGTGGATGATGTCAGTAGGGCAGAAGTTGGTGTCAGTAGAGAAGTGGACAATGTCAGTAGGGCAGAGATTGGTGTCAGTAACTTTTTTACAATTTTTATTATTTTTACAATTTTTTTTTTTACAATAATTTATTTGTTTATTTTATTGTTTACAATTTTTTAGGGGGCTTTGGTGAAATATTTGTCCCCTGATGACCCACTTTTGAGACAGAGAAAGGGACTGAGAACAGAGATTCCCCTGTCTTGTTCTCTTCATCCAAGCAGCAGGGGAAATCTGTACATTACACCCTGTGCGCACGCCTATGAGTGGAGACCACCATTATTGTTTACAGCACCGCCACCTGAAGAGATGGATATCTTGGTTGTGGCAGCAGCTGCTTAGTAGTGTCTGCAAATACAGAGATTGAACCTCCAGATTGTTTATGAACAAATTAAATAGGATTGGTCCCAGGAACCCTGACCATTCTGAGTATTCCCCAATTATCACCCTCTGAACTTGCCATTGTAGCCTCTTTTCAATCCATGTACTCAACCTATGGTCCCTACCAACTAACCTTACTTTTACAGTTTATGGGGAACTGTGTCAAATGCATTTGCAAAATCCTGATGCATCACGTCGTCGGAACTCCCCTTTTCTAGATTGCAGCTAACCTCCTCATAGAAGGTTTGTCAAAAACGATTCTTCATGAATTCATGCTGATTACTGCTAATGATACTGTTTCCATCACTAAAATGTTATATATAGTCCCTTATCATCCCCTCCTCGGGTGCAAGCCATCTGGTCCCGGAGACTTGTTAATGTTTTCCAAGTCAATGTATAATTCTTTCCTTTGTTAGCCATGAGGGTGCTTCCTGTGATGTGTCATGAGGATAAACACTGCAGTTTTGGTTACTAAATCCCCCCCCCCCCCGATTCCCTCATAAAGACTGAGGAGAAGAATAGGGAAGTTGGCGCTTAATGATTTTTTTTATTTCCAAAAAGTGTTAAAAAAATTGCTGTGCAATAAAAAGTTGCAACAACCACCATTGCATTCTGTAGGATCTTTGCTAAAAAAAATATATACAGTGTGGAAAATAAGTATTTGAACACCCTGCTATTTTGCAAGTTCTCCCACTTGGAAATCATGGAGGGGTCTGAAATTGTCATCATAGGTGCATGTCCACTGTGAGAGACATAATCCAAAAAAAAAATTCCAGAAATCACAATTTATGATTTTTTAACTATTTATTTGTATGATACAGCTGCAAAGAAGTATTTGAACACCTGTCTATCAGCTAGAATTCTGACCCTCAAAGACCTGTTAGTCTGCCTTTAAAATGTCCACCTCCACACAATTTATTATCCTAAATTAGATGCACCTGTTTGAGGTCATTAGCTGCATAAAGACACCTGTCCACCCCATACAATCAGTAAGAATCCAACTACTAACATGGCCAAGACCAAAGAGCTGTCCAAAGACACTAGAGACAAAATTGTACACCTCCACAAGGCTGGAAAGGGCTACGGGGAAATTGCCAAGCAGCTTGGTGAAAAAAGGTCCACTGTTGGAGCAATCATTAGAAAATGGAAGAAGCTAAACATGACTGTCAATCTCCCTCGGACTGGGGCTCCATGCAAAATCTCACCTCGTGGGGTCTCAATGATCCTAAGAAAGGTGAGAAATCAGCCCAGGACTACACGGGAGGAGCTGGTCAATGACCTGAAAAGAGCTGGGACCACCGTTTCCAAGGTTACTGTTGGTAATACACTAAGACGTCATGGTTTGAAATCATGCATGGCACGGAAGGTTCCCCTGCTTAAACCAGCACATGTCAAGGCCCGTCTTAAGTTTGCCAATGACCAGAGGAGTCATGGGAGAAAGTCATGTGGTCAGATGAGACCAAAATAGAACTTTTTGGTCATAATTCCACTAACCGTGTTTGGAGGAAGAAGAATGATGAGTACCATCCCAAGAACACCATCCCTACTGTGAAGCATGGGGGTGGTAGCCTCATGCTTTGGGGGTGTTTTTCTGCACATGGGACAGGGCGACTGCATTGTATTAAGGAGAGGATGACCGGGGCCATGTATTGCGAGATTTTGGGCAACAACCTCCATCCCTCAGTTAGAGCTTTGAAGATGGGTCGAGGCTGGGTCTTCCAACATGACAATGACCCGAAGCACACAGCCAGGATAACCAAGGAGTGGCTCTGTAAGAAGCATATCAAGGTTCTGGCGTGGCCTAGCCAGTCTCCAGACCTAAACCCAATAGAGAATCTTTGGAGGGAGCTCAAACTCCATGTTTCTCAGCGACAGCCCAGAAACCTGACTGATCTAGAGAAGATCTGTGTGGAGGAGTGGGCCAAAATCCCTCCTCCAGTGTGTGCAAACCTGGTGAAAAACTACAAGAAATGTTTGACCTCTGTAATTGCAAACAAAGGCTACTGTACCAAATATTAACATTGATTTTCTCAGGTGTTCAAATACTTATTTGCAGCTGTATCATACAAATAAATAGTTAAAAAAATCATACATTGTGATTTCTGGAATTTTTTTTTTGATTATGTCTCTCACAGTGGACATGCACCTACAATAACAATTTCAGACCCCTCCATGATTTCCAAGTGGGAGAACTTTCAAAATAGCAGGGTGGTTAAATACTTATTTTCCGCACTGTATATATAATGTTTTGGGGTTCTATGTAATATTCTAGAAAATAAATGATGAGTTGTACATGTAGGAGAGAAATGTCACAATTGGCCTGGGTGCTCCAGAACTCCTAATGGTGCTCCCTGCATGTCAAGCCTCTGCATGTGGCCACGCTCTGTAAAAGTCCCGCACATGTGGTATCGCCATACTCGGGAGGAATAGCAGAATGTGTTTTGGGGTGTAATTTGTGCTATGCATATGTTGTGTGTGAGAAATAATCCTGCTAAAGATTTTTTTTTCTTTTACAATTTTTTTTCTTTATAGCGCAAAAAATAAATAACCCAACGTTGATTAAATGCCACCAAAAGAAAGCTCCGTGTGTGGGGAAAAAAAGGACAAAAATGTCATTTGAGTACAGTGTTGTATGACTGAGTAATTGTCATTCAAATTGTGAGCACACCGAAAGCTGAAACTTAGTCTGGTTATTAAGGGGTTTTAAGTGCCCAGTGGTTAACCACTTGCTGACCAGCTGCCATCCTCATATTGTGGCAGATTGTCTTGTTGCCGCAAATCGCCGTAGGTGTACGTTGGCACCTTGAAGGATAATGGCAGACCCCCACTGCACTGCGGGGGACCCGATGCACGTGGTCGGTGGCCGTGATGCCTGCCGGGCACACACGGTAGCGGGTACAAGAGCCAGAATGGGGATGTGTGCGTGTAAGCGCACCGTTCCCTGTTGTGAGAGGAGAGACAGATCTGTTGTCCCTAGTGATTAGGAGCAGTGATATGTCTCCTCCTTCAGTCAATCCTATCCCCCACAGTTAGATTGCTGTATAAAGGGTCTCAAAAAAGTGTCCAATCTGTCCTCCGGCATTACTAGTAAACATAAAATGCCATAAATCTATCCCCTAACTTGTAGACGCTATAACTTTAGCAAGCCAATCAATATACGCATAATACGATTCATTTAAAAAAAAAAAGAAATAACTAAAAATATGTAGAAGAAAATATATATGCGCTTAAACTGATGAATACATTTCTTTTTATATTTCTTTCATAGAATAAAGTAAACTATTTTTTTTTTTAATTGACGCTCTTTTTTATTTTATTTATAAATGCAAAAAATAAAAACTGCAGAGATCATCAAATACCACCAAAAGAAAGCTCTATTACTGGGGGAAAAAAGACGTACATTTTGTGTACAATGTCGCATGACCGCTCAATTGTCAGTTAAAGCAACGCAGTACCGGATCGCAAAAAAAATACCTGGTCGTTAAGGGGGAAAATCTTCTGGTCTGTAAGTGGTTAAGCCAAAGTAGACTTAAGGGAGAGACTCTTGTAATGTAAAAGATGATCTTACACAAAGTAAATGGATACCAAACATGACATGCTTTAAATTGTGAACACCTGTGCAGCGACGTCAAACTACTTACATTTTTAACCACTTAAGACCTGGACCTTTATGCAGGTAAAGGACCTACCCAGTTTTTGTGATTCGGCACTGCGTCGCTTTAACTGACAATTGCACGGTCGTGCGATGTGGATTCCAAACAAAATTGGCATTTTTTTTTTCCCACAAAGAGTTTTCTTTTGGTGGTATTTGATCACCTCTGCGGTTTTTATTTTATGTGCTATAAACAAAAATAGAGAGACAAATTTGATAAAAAAAATTTTTGTTTTACTTTTTGCTATAATAAATATCCCCTAAAAATATATAAAAACTTTTTTTCCACAGTTTAGCCCGATACGTATTCTTCTACCTATGTTTGGAAGTGTAAAAAAAGACAAGAGACGGTTTTTGACAAGTCTTTTATTAATATCTTCTTTCTTCTTCCATCTTCTTCTTTTCTTCTTTCCTTCGGGTTTCTTCCACCATCTACTTCTTCTTCCTCTGCTTCTGTCTTCTCATCCCGCATCTTGACCGGCGTCTTCTTCCATCGTCTTCTCCTTCCGCTGGCCTTCTCGTCCGCATCTTCTTCTTCTTCGCCGGAGGCACCGATTCCAATTGAATTCCCCGCTGTGTGCCAGACCACGCCCCCATCTGACGCCACGGGCAAACTCTTAGGAAAGTCCCCGTGTGCTGCATGTGCGTCAGAGGGGGGTGTGGTCACATGAGTCAGACGGCAGGCAATTCAATTGGAAGCGGCGCCTCCGGCGAACAAGAAGCCACGCACAAGCTCACACGCTCATGTGACCACGCCCCCCTCTGACGCACATGCAGCACACGGGGACTTTCCTAAGAGTTTGCCTGTGGCGTCAGAGGGAGGCGTGGCACACAGCGGGGAATTCAATTGGAAGTGGCGCCTCCGGTGAAGAAGATGCGGACGAGAAGGCCAGCGGAAGGAGAAGAAGATGGAAAAAGACACCGGTCAAGATGTGGGACGAGAAGACGGAAGCAGAGGGAGAAGAAGAAGATGGAGGAAGAAACCCGAAGGAAAGAAGAAAAGAATAAGATGGAAGAAGAAAGAAGATATTAAAGGACTTGTCAAAAACCGGCTCTTGTCTTTTTTTTACACTTGACACACTTTTTTCGTGAAATGGTAGAGGAACAATGTACCCCATTACCATTTCACACAGGGGGGTGCGGGATCTGGGGGGCACCTTTGTTAAAGGGGTCTTCCAGATATCGATAAGCCTCCTGCCTGCAGACCCCCACAACCACCGGGCAAGGGTTGTGGGGATGAGGCTCTTGTCCCCATCAACATGACCCCAAAGCACCCTCCCAATGTTGAGGGCATGTGGCCTGGTGCGGTTCAAGAGAGGGAGGGGCCGCGCTCTGTCCCCCCCTCTTTTCTGCCGCCGGCCAGGTCAACGTGCTCGGATAAGGGTCTGGTGTGGATTTTGGGGGGGGGGCTCCACGCCATTTTTTTCTTTAAATTTGGGGTGGAGTTCCCCTTAAATTCCACACCAGACCTGAAGGGCCTGGTATGGATATTTGGGGGGAACCCCACGTTATTTAAAAAAAAAAAAATGATGGCGGGGTTCCCCTTAATATCCATATCAGACCTGAAGGGCCTTTCTAATGGAATTTGGGGGGACCCCCACGCTTTTTTTTTTGTTTTGATGAATGAATCTATCACAATTCCCGGGAGCCGACAATTCATTATAGCCGCGAGTCTCAATGGCTTTTTTTCCTTCAGAATGTCATTTTGTGCAGGGACAGTTCTAACCACGGGAAACGTGCGTTTTTTCACATGCTGACATTACACCCCCCCATGGTACGAAATTTAAAGGAATATTTCACTTTTATTGTTGCACTTTAACCACTTCCATACCGCGCCTATTCTGGCACTTCTCTCCTTCATGTAACAATTATATTTTCTTCCTTGAAAATTACTCAGGACCCCCAAACATTATATATATTTTATTAGCAGACACCCTAGGGAATAAAGTGGCGGGCATTTTTTAGTAAAAATTTCCAACGGTATTTGCGCAAAATTTTTTTCCAACACCTTTTTTATTTTTGCTTAAAAAAACGGTTTCATGAAATACAAAATAACAAAGCAGTAAAGTTAGCCCAATTTTTATGGATAATGTGAAAGATGATGTTACACAGAGTAAATAGATATCTAACTTGTCACACTTAATATTGCGCACACTCATGGGATGGCGCTAAATTTCAGTATTAAAAATCTCCATAGGCGACGCTTGATTTTTTTTTTTCAGGTTACCAGTTTAGAGTTACAGAGGAGGTCTAGTGCTAAAATTATTGCTCTCGCTCTAACGCACGTGTCAATACCTCACGTGTGGTTTGAACGGTGTTTACATATGTGGGTGGGACTTGCATGCGTGTTCGCTTCTGAGTGCGAGCTACTAGGGACAGGGGCGTTTTAATTTAGATTTTTTTTTTTTAAACATAATATTTTTTATTTTTGCACTTTTTTGTCCCTTTTTTTCACTTTTCTTTCTATTACAAGGAATGTAAACATCCCTTGTAATAGGACTAGTGTGTGACAGGTCCTCTTTATGGAGAGAAGCGGGGTCAATAAGACCCCACATCTGTCCTCCAGGCTGGAAAGCATGGAATTTGAAAAAAAAAAAACACTGATCTCATGCTTTTCCGCTGCGATCATGTTCGTTCAGCACAGTGGTGTAGTGTATAGCACTTTCACCTAGCAGCAAAAGGGTCACTGGTTCGAATCCCGTCTGTGATACTTTATGCCTGGAGTTTGCATGTTCTCCCTGTGCCTGCGTGGGTTTCCTCCCACTATCTAAAAACATGCTGTAAATCAGATCCTGTCTAAATAAGCCCTAACATGCAGTAGTATATTTAGGTTTTGTGCTGTCCTAGGCCTGACTACATTTCTGCACCTCAAAATGACCCACCCTTCCTGTCAAGGCCACACCCTGATTTTGTATGACCCGCCCAGGAATTTTCAGGGGACACACACTAGTTCTGGGGGGCACAGGATTCCCTTAATTTGCATAGTTTTTCTCTCACTTCCTGTTTGGCTATGGGGCAGGAGGTGAAGGCAAATCTCCCCAATTGGACACAGATAATACAAAAAAAAAAATGACAGGGCCTATAACCCTCACTCACTCTATCCAAAATGAAAGAAAATAAAAAAATTGTTGATTATAGTTCTAGTTTAAGCACAAATTTCAGAGAGTTTTACTGAGAGGCCTAAGAAAATATAACCATGCCAATAGGCCAGGATACAGCGTTGCTAATATGTATGAATGTGTGTTAGGGACCCCCACAAACACCACCCAATGTTAAATAAACAATTTCCTAATTTGCAAATAAGTAGTATCTGCTCATTTTTGGGGGATGCCTGCACCCCTAATAGGGTGAAGACACCTCACAAATGTCACTTTCTACTTCAAATTCATTCACTTCCTGTCACATAGCCAAACAGGAAGTGAGGGTAAAACCTTACTAATGTCTTTTGTTGGGGACACAGATCAATCTAAATAGTTTCCCATTATGGAAAGTGCATTTTGCTGTGTACACCCCAGATTATTAGGGATCTTGGACTTTGGGGGTCCATTTACTAAAGGCAAATCCACTTTGTATTACAAGTGGACAAGCAAGCAAGGAAGGAAAAAAAATTGCTTCTACAGGATTGGATGTTAAAACCATCATTGCTTCCCTTCTGATTTTCAGCGACTACGCTTCTTTTGCAGAGTGGCTTTGCCTTTACTAAACCCCAAGCTAACTAATCATTTGGGGTGTACACAGCAGTGCAATTTGCTTAATGTAGACACTAGTTAGATTGACCCCAAGAAAGGGTCAGGGTTTTAACATCACTTCCTGTTCAGCTGTGTGACAGGAAGTGAGGCCAATTTTAAGAAAAGTGACACAAAGCCCAACCCAAAAACCACAAGCAGGGGTTCTAACACTCACTTGGCTTCCCTCAAACACCCACAATTAAAATAGGTTTGTCTTGCGCTAGATTTAAGCACAGTGCTGTAAATCAGCACTTCAAGCCTGTCCACCAATACACCCCCCCCCCAACAGGCCATGTTTGCAGGTTTTCCTTCATCTTGCACATGTGCTTTAAAAGACAGTCTGGACAGCAAGTCTTGATAAGAGAAATCCACAAAAAATTTCCTGTCAGGGGTACTTGAGGGCTAAGGACCACTGAAGTAAAAAGAAAATACTTACCACGTTGTCTTTTTAATTTCCTGGTGATTAAACATGGCAGCAAACATTTCATGCATACACACCAGGAAAGAAGCTTAGACAAAAATCACACCTAATTTGTTAGGGCAAACCTATTTCAGCTGCAGCTGTCAAAATCTTTAGCATGAAAAAGTAACAAAAAACAAACTTCACAATTTGAAAGTAATTTTTTATTGGTCAACAAAACAAGGAAAGCAAAAAAGACAAACAAAAACACACACACACAAACAAAAATACATTTAAAAAAATCAAAATAAACATAGGTTAACTGTCCCAACATCTTCAGAAATATTTTTTCTAAATAAGGCAGCAGAGACAAATACATCAAAGTGTGCATCATTTAAAAATAAACTTAAAACATTGGCAAAAAATAAAAATAAACATGCCAAAAAACACATCTCTGGTTAGCAACAACATTCCTGCCAGCCTGCCCCCTCTTAGGGCAGCTGAGGACTGCTCTATCCACGCTTTGTATAACATGTGTGCTTGTGTGTTAATGAACCAATTGAAATCACATGAAGAAGTTTCAGTCTCTCGTTTGGGTGAACTTGTAAGTGGTTACACCTGTTAAGGATATCCTTAAATTACTAACCCACCCACGCTCTATGAGCATGCTCAGAGACATCCACAACAAGGAAGTAAAACATTTTCTAAGTGACTGAGCAAGCTCAGTGCAGCTCATAAAGCTGAAATGGCTGCTGAAAGCATGAGAGCTGTGTTTTTTTCCCCCTGAACTAATGCTTTCCAGCCTGAAGGGGAGGTCTTAGTGAATTATTATGTAACAAAAATAAATAATAATAATTAAAACGCCCCTGTCCCTAGTAGCTCCCAGTCAGAAGCGAGCACGCACATTTTTATTTTTTCAGGTTACCAGTTTAGAGTTACAGAGGAGGTCTAGCGCTAAAAGTATTGCTCTCGCTCTAAAGCACGCGTCAATACCTAACATGTGTGGTTTGAACGATGTTTACATATGTGGGCGGGACTTGCGTAAGTCCCACCCACATATGTAAACACCGTTCAAACCACACATGTGAGGTATTGACGCGTGCTTTAGAGCGAGAGCAATACTTTTAGCACTAGATCTTCTCTAACTCTAAACTGGTAACCTGAAAAAAAAAAGCGTTGCCTATGGGGTTTTTAAAGTACTGAAGTTTGGTGCCATTCCATGAGTGTTTGCAATTTTAAAGCGTGACATGTTAGGTATCTATTTACTCGGTGTAACATCATCTTTCACATCATCGGCAAAAATTGGGCTAACTTGAGTGTTTTGTTAATTTTTAACCACTTGAGCCCTAGACCATATTACTGGTCAATGACCGGGCCAGTTTTTTGCGATTCGGCACTGCATCGTTTTAACTGAAAATTGCGCGGTCGTGCGACGTGGTTCCCAAACAAAATTGGCGTCCTTTTTTTTTGCCACAGAGTTTTTTTTGGTGGTATTTGATTACCTCTGCGTTTATTTTTATTTTTTGCTTTAAACAAAAATAGAGCGACCTTTTTTAAAAAAAATAAGAATATTTTTTACTGTTTGCTATAATAAATATCTGCAAAATTATGTAAAAATAAACTTGTTTCTCTCAGTGTAGGCCGATACGTATTCTTCGACATATTTTTGGTTCCAAAAACTTGCAATAAGTGTTTGATTGTTTTGTGCAAAAGTTATAGTGTCTACAAAAGAGGGGTTAGTTTTATGTTTTTTTTATTAATATATATTTTTTTTTACTAGTAATGGCGGCAATCAGCGATTTTTATGGGTACTGCGACATTATGGCGGACACATTTTTGGGACCATTGGCATTTTTCTAGCGACCAATGTTGTTATAAAAATGCATTGCTTACTATAAAAATGTCACTGGCAAGGAAGAGGTTTACACTAGGGGCGAGGAAGGGGTTAATTATGTTCCCTGGGTGTGTTCTAACTGTAAAGGGGGTGGGACTGACTAGGGGAAATGACAGATCGCTGTTCATACATTGTATGAACAGATGAGAAGGCATCCCCCCCTGACAGAATCGGGATAAATGGGAACTCCTAACCAAATTTTAAAAAAAAATGGCGTGGGGTCCCCCTCCAGGTGCATAACAGGCCCTTAGATTTGGTCTGGAATGCGAGGGGTTAAACCCACGCCGAAAAAATACCGTGGGGTTCCCCCAGATCCAGACCAAACCCTCATCCCAGGCACGCAGTCTGGCCCAGACAGGAATGAGGGTGGGGACGAGCGAGCCCCCCCCTCCTAAACCGTACCAGACCGCATGCCCTCGACATGGGGGAGTGTGTGCTTTGAGGGAGGGGGCACTGCCCCCCCACCCCAAAGCACTCTTGTCCCCATGTCGATAGGGACAAGAGCCTCTTCCTGACAACCCTGGCAGTTGGTTGTCGGGGTATGCGGGAGGGGGGCTTATCAGAATCTGAGAGCCCCCTTTAATAAGGTGGTCCCCAGATTCCGGCCCCCCACCCTATGTGAATGAGTATGGGGTACATCGTACCCTTACCCATTCACCTGGGGGAAAAATGTAAAGTAAAAAAATACACCACACACATTTTAAAATTAATTTATTAGTCAGCTGGGGGTCTTCTGCCGGGGGCCCCACACCACCACCCCATTGGGCCCCGCACTTCGCTGTTTACTGCCGGGGGGTGTCACATGGGTTGAGGTCACATGGTTGGCATCATCCGGTGACCACGCCCTATGCCAATATAAGTTGATGCCCACCGCTCTGTCGGCATTTCAGCGCCAGACCTTGTCGTGTCAACATCGAATGGAAGAAGACAGCAGAGAGAAGCCCTGGCCCCAGCGGAGGAGCCAGGCAGAAGAGGCCAACGAGAGGCCCCCCCAGCGGAAAACGATGAAGCCTGCGGCCCTCTCCCATAAGCAAAGGAGCTTCATGGTGAAGGGGGCCCCAGCGGAAAACAACGAAGCCCGCGGCCCTCCCCCATAAGCAAAGGTGCTTCATGGTGAAGGGGGCCCTGGCGGAAGACCCCCAGAGCTGACTAATATTTTTTTTTTTTACTTTACACTTTTCCCCCAGGTGAATGGGTAGGGGTACGATGTACCCCATACTCATTCACATAGGGTGGGGGGCCAGAATCTGGGGGCCTCCTTATTAAAGGGGTCTCCCAGATTCCGATTGGCCCCCGCCCGCATACCCCGACAACCAACAGCAAGGGTTGTCGGGAAGAGGCTCTTGTCCATATCTACATGGGGACAAGAGTGCTTTGGGGGGGCAGTGCCTCCTCCCCCAAAGCACACACTCCCCCATGTCGAGGGCATGCGGTCTGGTATGGCTCAGGAGGGGGGGGCGCTCACTCGTCCCCACCCCTATTCCTGTCCGGCCAGACTGCTTGCCTGGGATAAAGGCTTGTTTTTTGGCGTGGGTTTAACCCCTCACTTTCCGGACCAAGCCGAAGAGCCTACTGTTCCCCTGGAGGAGGACCCGCGTCGGTTTCAAGTTTGAAATTTGGCGGGGAGTTCCCCTTCATGGTCAGCGCAGGCTAAAAACCGTTCAGGTTTTCCCGAGCGCCGCGTCACGCACAGGAATTTCAGCTACGCTGCTTGGTATTTACCATGATTTTCTCGGCGTACTGACAAGGCACACGTGGAAACCCTGAAATTTCCCTGTACGCATGCCCAGTATGCAAATGAACCTCCCGAGGTTCAGGCGCATTGTGCAATCGTACAGGGATTTGTTCCCTAAATCACTTTTCCCTTTCAATTCGGCCTGCCAAACACAAGTAAACACATGTCACTACACTTCCCCTGCATCACCCCCCTCCCTCCCCTAATAAACTCCGCAAATAAAAAATCTTTCTTCATAAATATAGGCCAAAATTTATTTTGCTACATTTATCAAGAAAATTGTCCTGTGCTGCCAGGTGACACATGAAGACCCTAGAGCTGCTGCAAACACCCCAATGTGTTCCCAAACCTCAATAAATGATTACAAAAAAATCATGCACTGCTCAATAAGGCTAAATAAAAATGTAAATAAGTGAAGCAATAAACACCCTATAGGGGTGCCAACCCCCTGGTAGGAAGTAGGAATGAGCAAAAACTAACCACAAATGATCAATACTGAAAACAATAGAATGAATAGCAAAAGTGTATGTGACTACAAATAATATGATGTACATAATCAAAAAGCTAAGGTGATGGGCCCGCTACAGTGCCTTAAAAATTATTTTATACCCCTTGAAAATGTTCACATTTGTCTTATTACAATTAAAAATGTACATGTGTTTTATGTGATAGACCAACAAAAAGTGGCACATAATTCTGTAGTGGAAGGGAACTGATAAATGGTTTTAAAAATGTTGTACAGATATCTGAAAATGGTGGTGTACATTTGTATTCAGCCCCCCAGAGCCAATATTTTGTAGAACCACCTTTTGCTGCAATTACAGCTGCAAGTTTTTTTTGGGTATGTCTCTAACAGGTTTTTACATCTGGAGAATGGAAAATATGCCCATTCTTCTTTGCAAAATAGCACAAGCTCTGTCAGATTGGATGGAGAGCGTCTGTGAACAGCAATCTTCAAGTCTTTCCACAGATTCTCAATTTCGATTTAGGTCTGGACTTTGACTTCTAACACATGTATATGCTTTGATCGAAACCATTCCATTGTAGCTCTGGCTGTATGTTTAGGGTTGTTGCCCTGCTAAAAGCTGAACTTCCGCCCCAAAATTTCCTGCTTTTAGGAATTTACTGAATATCTGTTTGTCCAAAAGTGAGTCTTCATATCCAGCACCCGTGTTACTTCACACACAGAATATGACTGTGATCCTCCACCAGCCAGCATGCGCACTCACTTCACAAAAAAAAGACACCTAAAGGTCAGATGGCATTTTATATATACAGCTTCTATACTGGTATCCTCAGCTGCCTCACGAGATATATAAAGTGAACTGTTTTTTATTAAGTTGTCAGAAACAAAATAAACACTTCCGTAGTGCAGTCATACATATAAAACTTCATAAAAACCATTACAAGGCCACTTACAATATCACTGGGTGTCAATAGACTCAATGCAGCATCAAAGGTGTAACAAGACTGCCGACTTCTAGTTTGAACAGGATGTGACATCACTGAAGTCAGGTGATACAACACGTCGCAACAGAGGTGGGTGTATTGTGAACATCACATATATCTTTTTAAATTTAGCTTAGTGTCCTTCAAACAATATTAACCACATATCCCCCAGCATCAGTACATTTACTGTGGCAAGGCAGCAGCCATAGGCTCAGCATCATACTGGTATGCTGCTAAGCTAATGTGCACTCCTGTTCCCTGGCGGTGCAACTGCATGACCGCTATGTCCAACTCCCTGGCTGCTGGGAGTTCACATGATTACCAAATAAACAAATCAGTCATGTATGGCTTTCATTCATGACTGGTTTGCTTTTATGATGCGGTTTTTGGCTCACAGATATCATATGGTACCTGAGCCAATCACAGCACCTTGTACCGTGTAATTAACTGTAGTCAATCACAGATCACAAGCTGTCATGAATGAAAGCCAATCATGACAGCTAAAACTGTTGCTATGGTGACACTGAGCTATTTTGATGACAGGATGTAAAAAAAATGTATTAGAAGTAATTTGATATATTTTTAAAATGTTCTCAAAAAATTTAAATTGGGACTTTTTTTTTTTTTTTTTTACTTTAAAACCTCACCATGCCGCTTACTAAATATATTTCCAAAAAAATGTCATTTGGAGGGTATTTGTACTGTCCTGGCATTTTAGGCCCTCAAGAAATGAGGTACAGTAGGATTGATCAATTTTCAAATATACCATAGTTTGTGTAAACACTATAACTTTCACACAAACCAATTAATATATATACACTTAATATGATTTCATTTTTTACCAAAGAAATGTAATTTACCAAAGATATTTTATAAAAAAAAAAACACAGTGGTGATTAAAGTGATTGTAAATGATCACCTTGTAAAACAGCCTATTCTTTTTAAAATAGAAATAAAAAGCATTTTTTTTTTTTTTTTTCGTGTACAGAAATTAAATAAAAAAACATAAATACCTTGTTTTTCCTATTTTGACAATTATTACATCTGTACTTGGCTGCATAAAAGCTGGGGGAGGAGAAGCAGCAGCACGCTGAGCTTCCCAGTGAACAGCTCTGCAGTGGGGGCGTGTCAGGACATGTCTGACCATTGGAGGAGATCAGGCTGTTCTCTTCTGCTAAGTGAGGTCAGTTGTGTACGAAAGCAAGGGGACTAGCAGGAACACCAAGGATTTCACATAAAGGAAGCAATACAAAGAGAACAGGATACATTCTCATACAATTATATGGTATAGCAGGTACATATCGGGAATATAATATGTTGGGGTAACAAATGCTTTAAATATCACAAAAAGGCTCTATTTTGGTAAGAAATATATATATATATATATATATATATATATATATATATATATAAAATTGTATTTGCGTATAGTGATGCATGACCGAGCAATTGTCAGTTAAAATAGCACAGTGCTGAATAGCAAAAAATGCCCTGGTCTTAAAGGGAATTAAGCCTTCCAGGGGTCAAGTAGTTAAATAATCATTCCAAGAATGTCTATAAATGTATATCTTGTGCCAACTGAAGAGCTTTACTGTGACTTTAAATAATTATGCAAATCCTGTGCACCAACATCGTGCCACTCAAGATGTACACTCTTAGATGTTTTGTAAATTTAAAAAAAAAAGGTATGACATAGACAGATACTTTCAGTACACATGCCACTGGTGAATCCAAAATGGGGCCTTGTACAAGAATACCCATGTGACAAGATCTGTCCCTCCCAGACTCTGGGGAGTGGCCCCCCTCACCCAGCGTTGTTTTCATACCGTTGTCATAGGTGAGGACACTGAATGCGGGCCTTCTGGTTTTCAGATTCAACCAGATGATCATGTTTGTCTCTAGGTCCAGGGATCCTCACAGTAGAAGCTCCAGTGACTCTGGGATCAGTTTAACACTATGTATGCCTTTCCTCCTTTAGAACTCCTTCCTTGTTTACTCTGCAGGTTTGAGATGGAGGGTGTTTATGGTGATTCTCATAACAAAATGTGGCATTGGACACAATTATTTAAAGCATTCTGAAAGCCAATCAAAGGAAAAAAAACAGGGGGAGCTGCGGTGGCTCAACGTGATTGGCACTGTGCTGACAAGCCGTTCACCTCTGCAGCTAAGGGTTCGGATCCCGGTCTCGGCTGCATGTGAATTGAGTTTGGTGGTCTCAGCCCGGCTCCCGGTGGTTGTGCTTTGTGTATATATATATATATATATATATATAGCAAAACAGTGTATTTACAAGGCCTATAATACACTCCTCAGCGCCCAACAGACAATACCTTTAAAGGAAAAAAATATAAATATATAAAACACACTAAATATCTCTGAATTGAGGTATATAGATGTGTATAAACAGAAGCAGCTGTTAAAAATGGTGTGTCATAAAATAACAAAAAAGCATTCAGAGTCCAAAATGAATCATTAAGAGATAAATGCAAAACAGCGCTAAATATGGATATAAGTGTCCAACTCCACCATAAAGTAGGCAAAAGGATGGAAAATCTTGATGTCAAAAAAGATAGCCAAAGTCTGTGCGTTTATCCAAAAAGTAGTGTCAGATAGGGAAAAGGGAAGCGTGCACCAGCCTGCCCACTCTCAATCCACCACGTGTTGGAATCAAAATCCCCGCAGGGGTTCAAACTCACCAAACAGACAATAATATCAGGCACTTCATATATACATAGTCGGTCACTGATCGAATTTCCATCCAATGGGGATCACTTGCATGGAATTAACCTCATATAGGTGGGATATTTAAACAAAAAGAGGAAACAAATATAGTGTAACTCAATTTATTAAAAAGCCCCTTTCCAGCAAGTATCCCAAAAATCCTACGTACAAGAAAAACATTAACAATGGACAATGTATGTATCACATCACCAGTCAGGCGTCCTCAACGCGACCACCGAAAGGTTTCCCAGCAGATAAACTCTTCCTGGTTCCTGCAGTGTGGCGTGGATAACATACCAGGCGTAGCATGCAGCTATCACTCTGACTAGTTTCGTCAGTAAATGACTTCAACGGAGAGTGTAGCTGCACATGCGACGCCATGAACTTAATGGTAAAGCTCCACTAATCTCAGCCAATCAGAGCCTGTGGTTTGCAAACATTCGACAGCCAATCGAAATTCCCGTATATAAGCCAATCAGAAGCAAGGATTTGACGGCCAATCGGGATTATCGTATCAAGATTTACGGCAGTGCGTCAGAGACAACGTAGGCACGCCGTGCGACGCCGTGAACTTAGTCACGCACGTCCACTAACGTCGGCCAATCAGAGCCTGTTGTTTGCAAACATTTGGCAGCCAATCGAAATTTCCGTATGTGAACCAATCAACAACGGGAATTCGACGGCCAATCGAAATTATCATATCATGATTTTTCGGCAGCTCGTCAGAAGCAACGTAGGCACGGAGGCGTTCCTAACGGTGCACGTCACGGTACTCCGTGCTTACACTATACTCGCTTCTGGGCTTCAGTGTAGCGAGTTTAGGGAGGTTTCTGTATACAAGAAAAAACACAGCAACACCGTGTTTTTTCTTATTAGTAGACCGGACATTCTGTCTCAGTCCAAAAACAATGCTAGACTGTCTCACCCTTCATCTTTTTAGATAAATGTACGTTTGCATAATTATAAAGGCTGTACACCATACAATAACCATTAACAAAACATACTATAAAATAAACAAACATAATATAAAAATTAAAATTGTTTAGACAGGCACGCCTAAAAACAATATTTAAAATTTCAGAATGCGCAGTTTTGCAATATACATTATATCAAATATACTTATAATAACATTTAAACACCACAGCTACCAAGCATACTGGTGCCAATCATATATGCAAATCATGCTTATTTAAAAAATGACCAATACTTTAAAAAAATTATTATAGATATAAATAATATCTTTGTGAAAACAATGATTGTTAATACAGATCTCAAAACCATGCTATTAGTAGATACTTCCTCAATATAGATAAATTCAAAATAAAAATAAAGCAATTTATATCTAGATCTACGTTCAGGCCTCTAGGGGCTAAAGTATCTACAGAAAAAATCCACTGGGTCTCTCTTTTCGAGAGGTCCCGTACCAGATTAGAGCCCCTCCATGTTGGTTTAAGGTGGTCAATACCCCAGAATTTTAAAACCCCAGGGTTTTTATTGTGGAAAAGTTTAAAATGCAGAGACACATTATGGTCCTTGAATCCATTAATGATATTGACTACATGTTCGGCGATTCTAATCTTCAATTGTCGCTTTGTGCGACCTATGTAAATTAGCCCACATGGGCATTGGAGGGCATACACAACATATTCAGTATTGCATGTAATAAATTCATTTACATAGAATTCCTGTTGGTTTGATGTAGAAATGAACTTTTCCACTACTTTTACCGGACGAGAAGCTTCCTTGCAGGCCCGGCACTTTTTGCACGCAAAAAAACCATCCTTGTCCCAAAAAGTAGCTGGGCGGGATGGAGGATTAAGTACTTTGCAGACTATTCTATCCGCAAAGCTGGAGGCTCTCCGATAAATAAAGCCTGGTTTAGATGGTAATACCGGAGCCAGTGTTTTGTCCATCAACAAAACATGCCAATGTGTAAAGAGGATATTCTCAACCTCTTTATACTGAGAGTGGAAATCTGAGCAGAAATTCCATTCACGTTTTTCATCTCTTTCTTTATATCCTGTGATAGCTAGAAAATCTTCCCTCGGAGCTTGCGCCAATTCTGTAATAATTGTGTCCAGGGTTTCTTCACGATATCCCTTGTCCACAAATTTATTTTTAATAATCTGGGCTTGTGTAAGAAAATCTTCTGGTTCAGAGCAATTCCTTTTTACCCTAGTCAGTTGTCCTTTAGGAATGTTTTTAAGCCACGTTGGATGGTGGCCACTACATGTAGGTAGATAACTATTTGAGTCAGTTGGTTTAAAAAAGACTTTTGTACATAGTCTATTACCCATTCTGAATATATCCACATCTAGAAAGTGAATCTGAGTGGCATTGAATTCACTTGTCAATCTGATACTATCAGTGCTCTGATTGAGTTCTTCCAAGAATAATTGTAGAGTATCTACCGCCCCCTCCCAGACAAAAAACAGATCATCAATGTATCGTTTGTAAAACAATAGTTGAGGCCGATCTTTAGAGAAAATTATTTTATCCTCCCACTCTCCCAGAGACCCAGTGGATTTTTTCTGTAGATACTTTAGCCCCTAGAGGCCTGAACGTAGATCTAGATATAAATTGCTTTATTAGCGATTTTTAGAGTAAATTTATTTTTATTTTGAATTTATCTATATTGAGGAAGTATCTACTAATAGCATGGTTTTGAGATCTGTATTAACAATCATTGTTTTCACAAAGATATTATTTATATCTATAATAATTTTTTTAAAGTATTGGTCATTTTTTAAATAAGCATGATTTGCATATATGATTGGCACCAGTATGCTTGGTAGCTGTGGTGTTTAAATGTTATTATAAGTATATTTGATATAATGTATATTGCAAAACTGCGCATTCTGAAATTTTAAATATTGTTTTTAGGCGTGCCTGTCTAAACAATTTTAATTTTTATATTATGTTTGTTTATTTTATAGTATGTTTTGTTAATGGTTATTGTATGGTGTACAGCCTTTATAATTATGCAAACGTACATTTATCTAAAAAGATGAAGGGTGAGACAGTCTAGCATTGTTTTTGGACTGAGACAGAATGTCCGGTCTACTAATAAGAAAAAACACGGTGTTGCTGTGTTTTTTCTTGTATACAGAAACCTCCCTAAACTCGCTACACTGAAGCCCAGAAGCGAGTATAGTGTAAGCACGGAGTACCGTGACGTGCACCGTTAGGAACGCCTCCGTGCCTACGTTGCTTCTGACGAGCTGCCGAAAAATCATGATATGATAATTTCGATTGGCCGTCGAATTCCCGTTGTTGATTGGTTCACATACGGAAATTTCGATTGGCTGCCGAATGTTTGCAAACAACAGGCTCTGATTGGCCGACGTTAGTGGACGTGCGTGACTAAGTTCACGGCGTCGCACGGCGTGCCTACGTTGTCTCTGACGCACTGCCGTAAATCTTGATACGATAATCCCGATTGGCCGTCGAATCCTTGCTTCTGATTGGCTTATATACGGGAATTTCGATTGGCTGTCGAATGTTTGCAAACCACAGGCTCTGATTGGCTGAGATTAGTGGAGCTTTACTATTAAGTTCATGGCGTCGCATGTGCAGCTACACTCTCCGTTGAAGTCATTTACTGACGAAACTAGTCAGAGTGATAGCTGCATGCTACGCCTGGTATGTTATCCACGCCACACTGCAGGAACCAGGAAGAGTTTATCTGCTGGGAAACCTTTCGGTGGTCGCGTTGAGGACGCCTGACTGGTGATGTGATACATACATTGTCCATTGTTAATGTTTTTCTTGTACGTAGGATTTTTGGGATACTTGCTGGAAAGGGGCTTTTTAATAAATTGAGTTACACTATATTTGTTTCCTCTTTTTGTTTAAATATCCCACCTATATGAGGTTAATTCCATGCAAGTGATCCCCATTGGATGGAAATTCGATCAGTGACCGACTATGTATATATGAAGTGCCTGATATTATTGTCTGTTTGGTGAGTTTGAACCCCTGCGGGGATTTTGATTCCAACACGTGGTGGATTGAGAGTGGGCAGGCTGGTGCACGCTTCCTTTTTCCCTATCTGACACTACTTTTTGGATAAACGCACAGACTTTGGCTATCTTTTTTGACATCAAGATTTTCCATCCTTTTGCCTACTTTATGGTGGAGTTGGACACTTATATCCATATTTAGCGCTGTTTTGCATTTATCTCTTAATGATTCATTTTGGACTCTGAATGCTTTTTTGTTATATATATATATATATATATGATTCTGTGCAGCAAGGCCGCCCTGTAGCAGTAAATGTGCTATGGGCCGGTTGGCAAGTGGTTAAAGTTTGTCTCCATTCCACTAGCCTAAATAAGCAGGTAATCCTGGCAGTGTGGACACAGCCCTAGTACAAGGTATAGTTTTTGCTTCATTATGAATCATATTTATTGAAATTGTTTTTTTTTTTATTATACATTTATTTTCTTTTTTTTTTATATATATAGTGCTCTAACCCTTGAGGATGAAAAAAGGATGTTGGCCCATCACATTAATGTACTCGTAAGAATGGTAAGAATCTCTGCTTTGGGTGTTGTAAGCTGGGATGCTCCCACCTATGATCTTTCTACTAAAGCCTTTGACAGTAAAGAGTGGCAATATCTTAGGTTGTTTGCACCAAGTTTTCTTCTGGGAAGGATTTATCTTTACCTCCTCACTCCGTACACTCCACACTTACATGCACAGCCCTCCCTCACAAGCCAGTCATGTGAGCTGTGAAACGCCCACAAAGTTGAAATCCTCCTTATCCGTCAGTAGTTATTCCATTTTATTCACCAAACTCCTAACTATTGTGAGCATGCCTTTTAAATTTGAGTGCATATTCTTTTTTCTTTGTGTGTACTAAAGGTTACAATCGGATTCTGCCAGTGTGTGCTTTCAGAGATTAAAATTGCCGTATTTTTCACTCCATAAGACACACTTGTTTCCCCCCAAAAAACAGGGGGAAATGTGTGTGTCTTTTGGAGTGAATACTGACCAGGAGTGCCGCCCAAAGGGGATCGTTTCAGCGGCAGAACAATGCCCTATGCATCACTCTGCCCCAGCTAAATCCTGTTTTCCCCCATGCCTTCATCTGCTACAGGGAGAGAAACAAAAGTGTATTGTTCTTTATTTGACCCCCACAGGTTTGGCATTGATATGTAAAGGTGTGAACAGCATACAGGTGGGTGTAGGGTGCCCCCTTACATTGGTTGTCAGTGTAGAAATATTATTCTGTTAAATTGTATTTAAAAAAAAATTAGTACAGGATTTTTTTTTCCCATATTCTTTCCCATATTTTCATCCTCTAAAATCTAGATGCATCTAATGGTCAGGTGCGTCTTATGGAGCGAATAGCACTGACAACACTACAGTAAGAAAAAAAAAAAGTGGGATTAAGTGTACCCGATTTTCAGAAATATTATGAGGCAGTATTGCTAACAGGGATGGTAGAATGGGTGAAAATATCAAATGAAAAAAGATGGGTTAACATAGAACACGTGATGGCCAATACACAATTAGAAAGGGATATATGGATACCTCCACAACACAGGTCATTGGGGGTTAATACACTTGCACAGATAGTAGTTAACGTTTGGGAAAATGTGCATAAGAAAAGTAAATGGAAATATAATTCACCACTGATATCACTGGGAAGGGAAATAACTATTTCACACCTGGGACAAATTTAATGGCAGGGAATTTAATAAAAAAAAGAAAATGCAGAACTATGAGATATAATGCAAGGGGGAAAAATATACATCCTACAAGTATTAAACAAAAAAAATGTGATGGATGTAAATGAATGGTGGTACTTCCAGCTTAGGCATTTCATAGAGGTGCTTCCCCACCCGTTAAGAGAAGGAGAGAATTTAACATTGTTTGAGCACATATGTAATATTGAAAAAACTTAAGGGAATATAACCCGAATATATAATATTCTGAGGGAAGTGGAGGAGGTGGACGTGAAAACATTCATAAAAAACTGGGAGAAGGAACTGGGGAAAGTGGGAAAAATCTTGAAACTTGTGCATGGATCAACAGTAAACAACAAGATGATGGAAATTAACTATAAATGCATATCTAGGTGCTATAAAACCCCTGACATACTATGGAAGTATCAACTGGGGCAGACAATGAAGTGTTGGTGGAGTTGTGGTCAAGTTGGAACTATGGCCCACATATGGTGTGGATGCCCCAAGATAGTGATCTATTGGAAGGAAGTTCTAAGCTATATCAAAGAGATTACCAAGATAGCCCTACCAGAGGAACTTTGGACATGTTTATTTCATGGTGTAGACATCTTGATAAAGGAATACAAAAAGTCAATGATAATGCACATGATCAATGCCACAAAAAGTTTGATTCCGAAAAATTGGAAAGTAGTAGAGGCCAAAGATAGGCGAATGGTTTGATAAAATAGAAGAGATATGTAATATGGAATACCTAAGACATTGCTACGAAGATACAAAAGAGGGGTTCCTAGAGAGGTGGGAAGCATGTGAAAATTTTAAGTTAACAAAGAAATATGGTGAAATCAAGAGTGCAAAGTGAGGTTGAAGGGGTTGGAAATACTAGAAAAGGGAGGGGGTGAGAGTAGGGGGGTTTGGGGGGAGGTGAAGTAGAAATAGCCAGGGGTAAAGTATTTTTTTCTTACTTGGGGGAGTAATGTCTGTTTGTGTCTGCTATTTCTGATGTACATGTGCAATATAAATCCCAATAAAAATGTCAAGAAAAAAAAGTAGGAAAAAACAAATGCAAAATGTTTTTTATTGTAGTAGTGGGTCATAGTCATGAAAGGTTTGCAGAATCAATATACTTCCCTTTAAATCAAGTTGTACTAGACCCAACACTTGTCTTTTTCTCATCCTTTACAGGTCTCTTTTGGGCGTGACTTTGAGCAACAACTTAGTTTTTATGTAGAAGCCAGAGCAATGTTCTGTAATCTGGAGTCTGTTCTTGTGCAGTTAATTCATGTGAGTGAAATCAACAAGGCTATTAATGTGTGCTAAAGCTGGATTGTTGCCCTTGTATCATTGTCTTCCATGTACAACAAATTGCTTGAAATAGTTTTAGTTACAGCATAGTTTTTCATTTCTTAACAGCATTGTAATAGCAATACAAACTGAGAATCCAGTATAGGCTTAGTCGAAAAATCCCCTTTCAGACTTATTTTTTTTTTTAAAGTGTATTTTTTGTGCGTGAACTCGAGAGAGAGGAGCCGGACTGCAGAAGTTGGGAGTAGGCAGACCCTCCCCCCGGAGGCAATCGCCATCCTTCTCCATGCCCCTGGTGGCAATGGCGGGTGTGAAGGGGGGCCTCCCACTCACCCCGCCCTACCTGCTCCTCCAACGGGACCCCAATGGGGCAGAGGGACTCCCCCTATGAGGGAGTGAGGGGGCCTAGCCCACCCAGCCAGCCCCGTAGGTCCTTCGCCTCTCTTTATTTTAAGAGACCGCATGGCCAAAGTGCATGTGTTTTAAACCAATTTTTGTGTGCGTGCAAGTGTGGTGGTTTTTGTGGGGGGGGGGGTGGGCGTACTAAGCACAGGCGTACCTTGCATAGCACACCCACCGGGAGCCGGGCTGAGACCACCAAACTCAATTCACATGTAGCCGAGACCGGGATCCGAACCCTTGGCTGCAGAGGTGAATGGCTTGTCAGCGCAGTGCCAATCACGTTGAGCCACCACAGCTCCCTCATGAAAAATCCCCTTTCATGTTGCGATTGTTGCTTGTCTGCTGGCCATTTCTTTGCACAGCTTCCTGGATTCACTACATGTGTTGCTGCTTTTTTTCTGCTCATTCCTTTTATTTTTATTTCTGAGGACTAAGTATTCTGTTGACTGTAAAATTCTGCCTCACAGTATCTCTGTAGTTCAGAAGGTGGCCTCTATAAAATGCATAACACAGCATTGCATATACACCAGACATAGCAAATGTGTGTCATAATTCAAGGAAGTGAATGTGTGGGATTCTTTATAAAGTAAGTTTACAAACTTCATTATTGTTTTTCTCTGAAATACTACCTGTGCCTCGAGCAACACCAGAGAGGCAGCAGGAGATTAGGGAACTGAACAAGTGGCTGAGGAACTGATATAGGAAAGAGGGGTTTGGGTTCCTGGAGAACTGGGCTGACTTTGGAGTCGGTTACCCTCTCTAATTGAAAAGAAAGATGGCCAGTAAGTTGGAGGGGCTTTTAAACTAGGTGTTCAGGGGAAAGGTTTAGCGGTAGCGATTACTAGCAGTGTGCATAGGTCAGAGAGGATTAGTGGAGACACTAGTGATGTTCTGTTCTCGCTACATGTTTGCCCCTGGCGTGTATGTAGCTCAACATACAGCTTAAAACCTTGCATCCTAAAATAACCAGACTGTAACTTTGGATTTTTATTTCTATGAACAGGTGGTGGCCATATGAGAATAGGATGTACATGTGTGATGAAACTAGAAATGGATAACTTAACATATAATTACATGAACATAAACAAATGTCACTAGGTATACAGGTGAACAATCTTTAGCATACCAGCGATGCTGCCTTAGAAGGACCAGGATTTTCCTAGGAAACATGTGGTGCAGGCTTAATTGGCTCCATGTGGACTGCCTCAGTGGAAAAGGTGAAAGAGTTGTAATAGGAAGTGGAGCTAGTTCCCAGTGATATGACAGGAAATGTGTATTAACCATACAACACTGCCCATCAATAGTCTTTTGTTATGAGCGGCATGTAGTGGACAATGTTGGAATTGCAAGTCCAGAAGATAGTATTTTCCTTGTAGGCTGAAGGCATGACACTCCTCATCTGGTATCATAAGATGCCACTATTTATTTCTCAGATGACAACAATAAAATTAGTTCAGAAACTGGTCTGAGGAACATCTTGGTCTCCTTGTTTCTATGAATCTTGAAATCTTTCCATCCTCACTTGGAAGGGTGTTGGTGATGAAACCCAAAGGCCGCTCATTTCCTTGGGACTGACAGTCCTTTACAAGATCAAGGTCTCTCTTTTTTAGGTTGGGTTTGTTGTCTTGCCATTTAGTATGTGGCTGTAAAGTGGAGAGGTATTGCTTCCTCCACCTGTCCCAGAAGGTATTTGCCAGACTTTGTACTTGTCTCCACTAGTGCAAGTATAAGTCTTTAGTGGTAAAATTCATGTGGGGAGCACTGATTACTCCAGTTTTCTGTGTAAGGAATGCTGCTGGTGTGAGTAAACCAGGCTTGTCTGGGTCATTTGAGACTGGAGTTAGAGGTCTGGCATTGATGATGGCTGAAACGTCTGCTATGAAGGTTACCAGACTTGCACGGGGGAAAGTCTTGAGGTCCCTATTTGCAGAAAGATTGAGTCCAGAATTCTGCGGGCTATGCCTATCGTTCTTTCCCATGTTCCACCCATGTGAGAGGAGTGAGGTGGGTTGAAAGTCCATGAACAACCATGGTCTCTGAGGTATACCCCATTGGTGTCCATGGTTGAAGGACTATGGAGTTTCCTGGCTGCTCCAACAAAATTAGTGCCTTTGTCTGAGTGGATGTGTTTTACGGGGCCTTAGATAGCATTGAAGGGCATTTATGAATATAAAAAAATAGTGGTAGATGGCACACGATTAAAAGAGCATACAGAAATGGTCAAAAATAAATATATCATCATGCTGTCCATGCAAAAGAAAAGTACAGAGAGTAAAATTAAATGTCCAATAATAGTCCAATGAATAGTCCTGGTATATACTATATATATGAGAAGCACTAGCGGCAGCAACCCTGAAGCAGAAGCAAGCTCTGAAAATCTAAGTGCAGTAAGCAAGGATTTATTAGATAATATGTCGCAGACAGTAAATTGGCTACTCAAAAACATGAGTGGTAACACAGGCAAATGGATAGTGATGCAGGCCCGGTGTCACTGTAGGACATCAGTGTTTCCTTGGGTTCCAATCCGTAATCCTCAGCAGCAAAGCGCTGGATGTAATGAGACTCCAATGTCTCAGGAGCCTCGAGGAGCCACAGGGGAACAGGGAGCCGGAAAAAAACCGTGTCAAAACGGTGTGCGTTCCAATAAGAAAAATAGCAATTTTAAAAGGCACACAATAAAATACATGGATAATAATACTAATACTAGTAATTTTAGTATTATTATCCATTTATTTTATTGTCCCATGTTCATTCAACCATAGAGTCCCCAGCTCATCGATAGTATAGTCAGACTGTTTACTTTGTGTGTTCTCTGTGTTCATGTGCCGCTGACCAATCACAGCACTTCTCCCCGCATATAGTACGTCTGTTTTTTATGGACGCCATGGATCTGATGAAACAGCGGAGGCTGTAAAACATGTTATCCCATTGGCTGGCCCGCCTCCCCATGTCACTTCTGGTGTGATGACAGCAGTTTGAGCTCCATGCTGGAACACGCCGTTTTGAAGCGTTTTTTCCGGCTCCCTGTTCCCCGTGGCTCCCCGAGGCTCCTGAGACATTGGAGTCTCATTACATCCAGCGCTTTGTTGCTGAGGATTACAGATTGGAACCCAAGGAATCGCTGAGGACCTACAGTGATACCGGGCCTGCATCACTATCCATTTGCCTGTGTTACCACTCATGTTTGTGAGTAGCCAATTTACTGTCTGTGACATATTATCTAATAAATCCTTGCTTACTGCACTTAGGTTGGCGCATCTCTTTCTGTTTCACAAGGGCATTTATGAAGCTTGAAGTATTCATAGACTCAATAACTTCAATGTGCACTGTTCTGATGACCATACAGGTAAATATGATTGCCCAGTGTTTGTTGTTTGCATGACCTCCCCTGTTGTGATGTATGACAACAGACCAAGGGCAAAATACATCAAGGACAACATTGGTGAAAGGAGGGTCTGGAGCAAGTCTGTCGGCTGGAAGGTTAGCCATTTTTTGTGTTTGTAGCATGCCACGAACTTTGCGACCAGTAACACATTTAAAGATCACGTTACTCACACATCTCTTAGCTCCAACTATCCATAGGCCGGCAGCTCGTAAAGCTCCCTCTGTGAACAGTTTTCCTTGATGTTTGATGTGGAGGTGATGTGATATGATCAAGTAAGCAATGTGGTGGTGACCAGGAACTATAAGAGAGTTTCTCTCATCTGATTTTAGGTTGGCTTGTCCGAGACACCCACCTACCCTCAATAGTCCATTTTGATCCAGAAATGGGTCAAGTTTTCTCAGGGCACTGTCACTAGGAATAGGTTTTCTGTTCAAGATAGTCGATCTCCTTGGCATAAGTTTCATGCTGTACAGTGTGGATGATAAGATCCTGAGACTGCTGGAGCTCTAATGCTTAAAAGATCCTTTGACAATGATGCCATCCTTTGCGGTCACAGCTGTTTGAGTCACCTTTGAAAGAGTGAGCTATATGGATGAGACAAGAAATGGCTCGAAGTGCCTTCCATTTTGAGAATCTGGTAAATCTGTTAGATTTAAGCTGGCAGCCTGAAGTTGCAGTCTGAAATGTCGAGATCTCAGGACGGATGGCAGTATCTGAGTCTGGATCTACTAGTTCAATAGTGTCACTCTTAGGAACAGTCTGTTCTGCATTGTACAAGAATGCATGTCCTGTAAACCATGTTGTGTCTTTGAGGTTGCATGCAGCAACAGCTCTTGTAGCATGGTCTGCAGGATTATGGTCAGTAGGTACGTAGTGCCATTGTGTTGGACGAGTGGATCCCCTAATCTTCTACACTCTGTTGTTGATGTAAACCAGGGGTGCCCAACCAGTGGCCCGGGGGCCACAGGTGGCCCGCGGGGCCCTCTGATGTGGCCCGCAACCTCCTGCTCTGGGATAGAATAAAATAGAATACTGTTATTAAAGGCAACTTTTTTTTACTACTAAAATCACAGTATATATGGGCATATGTGTTCTGCAGTGGTTACTAAGCTGCTTTCAAACTGATCCGCAGGTGCCGAAAGAGCACCTGTGGGTTACCTGCACTGAGCCATAGATTTCTATTACCTGCGAGTTTGGTGGACTGAAAGTAGAGTGGGCTCTGTAGAGCCGAGTGGGCTGCCATCCACCTGCTCCACTCATTGTCGCTTAAGTGGCCTTGCTTTTCAAAAGGTTGGGCACCCCTGATGTAAACATAGAAACGTCTGGTCTCATTGTAGATGTAGCCTAGCACTACCTTCCTGTCAGTGTAGAGTTGGGATATCCTTGAGGTCAATGTCCATCTCTGAGGTTATTAGTTCCGCTAGTTCAACAGCTAGTACTGGAGCACAATGTTCTAGCTTAGGTACAGTGTGCTTAGGGTGTGGAGCTAGCTTTGCCTTCCCCATGACAAATCCTACGTGGCATTGTGCAGTAGTGTCGACAGTTCTTAAGTGGGCCACAGCGGCTGTTGCCTTGATAGAAGCATCACAGAATATGCAAAGGTTTTGGCTCTGTGTCTTTGTAGAGGGTGCAGAAGCATATGGGTGTGAAACATGGAGATCAGGTAAGACGTATATAGAGTTCCTCCCTTCTACCCAAGAGTTCCTCTTATCAAGGGGTAGTGGGGCATCCGAGTCTGATGTTTCACAAATCAAGGGCTTTACCTTGAATTGTAACAGGTGCCACAAATTGTAATAAGGATTGTATAAGCTATTGATTGTGGACAAGACACCTTTGCAAGTGAAGGGCTTTTCTTCTCTGTTTATTTGGAAGGTAAAGGAATCCGATTTCAAGTTCCAAAGTAGACCTAGACTGTGCTGTACAGGCAAGGAATCTGTACCTAGATCTAAGTCCCTAAGATCATTAGAATGGTCTTGAGCAGGGAAAGCTTGCATTACCTCTTTGATGTTGGAAGCAATCTTGTGAAGCCTCAGATTGGAACAAGCGAGCATTTCCTGTGATCTTTTAAGAAGAGAGATTGCAGAAGGTAAGGATTTTAAACCATCATCTACATAAGTCTTCCTCTACAAAATTGTTTTGTATCTGAGCCATACTCAAGTTCACCTTCTTGGGCGGAATGTCTAAGTCCGTAGATAGTGACTGCAGGTGAAGGGCCATTTTCAAAGATGTGTACCCTCATGCGATACTCTGAGATGTCTTTGGCAGGGTCATTGTTTCTGAACCAAAGGAACCTTAGGAGGTTTCTGTCTTCCTCTCTCACCAGGAAACAATGGAACATCTGGATGTCAGCTATGAAGCCAATGGAATCTTTGCGTAGGTGCGCTCTCAGGAGTTTGTTGTTGAGGTCTGGGCCTGTCAAGAGGACATAGTTCAAGAAAACACCCTTGAATTTGGCACTAGAGTCAAACACTACTCTGATTTGATCTGTCTTTTTAGGATGGTACAATCCGAATATAGGGAGGTTCCAACACTATCTCGGTGTGACCGTTCTCAAAGAAAGTTTCTCATCTCTGGCTTTCTTTGTAAATTATGTCTAAGGGAAGTGAAACGTTGTAGCATTTGTTCTCTGTTATTGGGTAAGTGTTGCCTCTGTGGTCTAAAGGGAAAAGGTGTGATCCAGCTGTTTGTGCTATCTTTGACTAGTCTTTGCTCCATTATTTCTAAGAGTTTGTCCTCAACAGACATTGCCAAACGATTGTCATCTTTAGTTCTTTCAAAGACTGTGCACCCTAAATGGTCTTGGTCAATGTCACAGGCAAAGTCTTCACTAGTGGGGCTTGTGAAGGGACAAGACAAGCGTCTGGTGTAGGCAGATTCCTTAACAAGGAAATGGTTGGAGCATGGCTGAAAAGGAGAGAGACGTCCATTCTCTAGGGCAGGAGTGTCAAACTCAATTTCATTGTGGGCCGCATCAGCATTATGATTGCCCTTAAAAGGGCCGGTTGTATCTGTAAGATTAGATGTCCAGCACATCTACATTACATTAGATGTCAAGAGCCACCCCACCATCAGAAGTTGAGTCCCCCACTCTCCCTTACATCACAGTGCACCCCCCTTTCCTAATGCTGCTGCTGGGAAAAAGCTGGATGCATTGCTTGAAAGCAGAGAGTAGGGGCCGAGAGTAGGACCTGAGGAGGGCTGGAGGGCCACAAGAAATGTCCAGGAGGGCCGGATTTGGCCCGCGGGCCTTGTGTTTGACACCTATGCTCTAGGGTGTTTGTGAGCATGCTGCTAACAGAGTTAGGTTTGTGCATGCTTCCTAGACAGACATCTCCTATGATGACCCATCCAAGGTCTGATCTCTGAGCATAAGGAGCGTTGTTGGGACCATTAATTTGAGTTCTTGATTTGTGGACTCGAAAGATATCTCTCCCAAGGAGTAGGCTATTCTGAGCCTGAGGATCAAGTTCTGGTATCAGATGTGCTATGTGTTTCAAGTGTGGGTGATGAGAAGCCACATCTGGTGTAGGAATTTCACATCTATGGTCAGGGGTCTGGTTGCATTCGATAAGTCGTCAAAAACGATCATGATTGTCGGTCAATGAACTCGACTTGGTAGCAGGATGTAATTCTCCCCACCGTCTCCACTATTCCTGCACAAGTTTTTAAGGAGTAGGGGATGCTGGGGCCTTTAAACTAGGTCTCCGCCGAAAAAAAATATTAAAAGCCAGCAGCTACAAATACCGCAGCTGCTGACTTAATATTAGGACACTTACCTGTCCTGGAGTCCAGCTATGTCGGCAGCAGAGGACGAGCGATCGCTCGTCACTCTGCTGCCCTCAACGTCATCTATGGTGAGGGAACCAGAAAGTGAAGCATTGCGGCTTCAATGCCCGGTTCCCTATGGTGCATTCGCGAGTCGCGCTGTGTCGTGCTTACTGGTCCCCGCTGTGTTCTGGGAGCCATGTGTTTCCCAGAACACAATGGGGGGGGGACATGATCTGAAGTCCTGCCCGCAGACTCTGTGGGTGCAAATACCTGTCTTAGACATCTGCACCCCACTCCCCCTGAAAGGTGTCAAATGTGACACCGGAGGGTTCCGATGAGCGGAAGTTCAACTTTAGGGTAGAGCTCCGCTTTAATGTCAAAGATGTCAAGGAAGATTGAGCTGACTAATGACTTGTTACTTTGGTCATCCAGAATTGCATAAAGCTTAATAGCGTTGTCTTTTTGGCCTGCTAGGTAGACTCTGACTAGGCCTGGACCTGCCACCTATGACTTATTTGCAGACCTCTGTACATTGTGAAGTGATCTCTGGTGTAGTTGTAATGGTGTGCTCTTCCCCCCGCCATGCTCACTAGTGCAGAGTGTGTTGTAACGTCCATGGAGCTGGCCCAGGATGTAAACCTGTGTTGTGATCTGAGCTGTCACATTCTGTGCATTTCAAACTGACCTTACAGTCCTGGGTGAGGTGTGATGTGGAAGAGCAGCACCTGTAGCAGATGTGGTCCTCCTTGAGGAAGGCCTTGCGATCCTCCAGGAGTATTTTCTCTGAAGGCTCTGCTCTGCATTTTAGGAGAGAATGTGGCTTCCGAAGCAAGGGACACTGCTTACCAGGATCTTTGACCTTTGTCTCCGAGTTAGAGAAGCTGGCAGACCTGTAAAAAGAATCTGGAGAAGTCACGTTAGTTTTGTGTACTGTTACTGGAGGTTGTTACGGAAATATTTATACCTCACTTAAATTAATTAAAATATGTGATTAAAACCTTTTGTCTATATAAAAATTAAAACAAAGAATAACGGTGCAAAAAAGAGGAAAGGATTGCAGTTATTGATACAGAGAAGAAACTTGTATTAATCCAATATTTGTGACTATAACATAAGATGCCACCTTTAATACCAAAATGATACCAATGTTACACAACAATACTGTAACGGCTACCCAAGTAGGGAGAGGGTATCAGCCGCTGACGACGTCCTTTTCCCTGGCAAGTTGCTATATAAGTAAGTCCAGTATAAGCCCATCCACGAGATCCAGAGGGAGAGTCAGGTCCAGTTGTAAGAGGCACAGAATAAATCCCATTGCATTCCCTTCCATAAACGAGACAGGCTACGTTTGAAGGGTCCAGTAGACTAACTTTAATGGTACATTTCTTGGTTTATATCTTAGTTACAAACTTGTGAATAATCAAGGAACAATGTAACTCTCCGCCCCCTCCCTCCACAGGGGGGCCTCAAGTTAGACACACTGTCACCAGGCCAAAGAAGCCACATTCTTTTCACAAATACAATTCAATCACAGATAATCCCCTCCGTAGCTAAACATTTCGGCTCCGCAAAGCCTGACAGTTCTTCTGAACATAAGTGACATGCTATTTCAATACAACTGGCCGGATACTGCTAATTTGGAATACAATATACAATCTCTTAAGGATAAACACAGGTCTTTCACACACACAATAGATCAATTAACCTTTGGGAATAGAGAGGTGAATTAGCATACTAAAGAGAGGTTTCCAGAGACAGGCTGATTCAGTTCTAATCTACATCTTTACAGACAGAGGATGTTCACACCTCATAATATACCACCGCATGATTATTATAGATGTACAGGCAGAATACATAGTTCCGTTACACTGCTCCCCTTTTGTGGAACACTCCGGCAGACCCGGATTGATCCTTTTCGGGTCAACTTGGGGATGTCCGGTCTGCTGTTAGGGTAAAAGTTCCGTTTGCCTGGACAGTTCATCGGCATTGCCATTAAATCTGCCAGGTCGGTAGCTGATGGTGAAGGTGAATAATGGAATTCAGTTCTGGAACAGTCACTTGCTTTGCTCTCTCAATGGCTCCCAGGACCTGTTGCTGATGCTCTTGGGAGAGATAAGGCACCACCTGAGCGCAAATCCCATTTAACCTCCTGACAATTTCAGCCTGTTTGTGCATTTCAATGTTCAAGCCACGGGACATCTCATAATACATGACGTAGTGTCGTTGCATCTCCGATTTCTCACTGGCCAACTTGTCACATTCCCATTTTAGACTGTGATATTGGGCCGGATCTACAGTACATGTCGGGGAAGGTAGTCTTACCCGGGTCTCAGCAGCAAGCAAGTTGGTTCCAGCAACGCAGGTTGGGGCACAGTTAGTCACTGTGTAGGCTTCAGCGGGGCACATCGGGGCGTACGCAGAAACAAGGGGGGCCAAATCATTCCCCAGTAGGACATCTGCTGGCAAATCCTTCATCACCCCCACTTTCACATGTCCCGAACCAACCCCCCAATCCAGATGAACCCGGGCAACGGGTAGCCGGAAGACGGTGCCTCCTGCTACTCTTACGGCTACGGTGTCTCCGGTGTGCTGGCTCTCTGGGATGAGTTTCTTCTGTAGCAGTGTCATCGTGGCCCCCGTATCGCGTAACCCGTTGGCTGCCTTTCCATTGACCCAGACAGTCTGCCTGTGTTGCTGCCTGTTGTCCTGATTAGCTGCTTGTATCGGATCTGCCTCATGCAGAACACCCCAATGTTCTACCTCCCCAACGCCGTGGGCCGCAGGCATGGATGTGTGGGGGTTCCCCCTTTCTGGCTGTCTCCATGACTGTGACTGCCTGGGTACATTTAATGAACAGTCTGACTTTTTGTGCCCTGGTTGCTTTTGAATCAGAGCGATAGTAGCCTCGGTATCTCTTAGGCCTTGTGCTACTTGTCCATTCACCCGTACCTCCTGACGGTGATGCTGACGGTTATCTGGAGAGGCCGCTTGTATTGGGTCTGCCTCATACAAAATTCCCAGACATTCCTCAGGGCCCACCTCAGTCTCTAGGCAGTGGGCCGCAGAGGGCTGTGATGGAGTGACCTCTGTGTTGGGTGTTGGGCGTCTCCAGTTGTTATTTGTAGCTCTCAAAGGACAAAAACTAGCAATATGTCCCGTGTTGCTGCAGTGATGGCACGTCACCCTAGACGAATCCTGGGGGTAGTTGTTAGGCCCCTGAGGACGTGGTGGTCCTGGTGGGACTGGAGCGCGAAACTCTGGGCGTGGGGTGTCGGTTGGAGTACACGATTCTACCTTATGAGCCAGGCGTGTAGTACCCTGGCTTACTTTCCTTGTTTCCGTGTACTCATCTGCTAGCCGCGCCGCCTCGTTTAAGTTAGCGGGACGGCGATCTCGTACCCAGTCCTGTATGTCTGCGGCCAGGTCTTGGAAGAAATGTTCCATTAGGAATAGCTGCAATACTTTCTTCCCGGTGTTGGCCTTGCACCCTTGGACCCAATGGGATGCCACCCTTTGTAACTGGTTGGCCCATTCCATGTGGGAGTCCACAGCCTTCTTCTTGGATTCCCGGAAGCGGCGGCGGTAGGTTTCTGGAGTTACGGCATATCGGGTTAACAGCGCCTTTTTCACTTGCTGATATTGTAAAATATCCTCTGGAGAAAGAGCCCGAAAAGCTTCATTGGCTTTGCCCGACAATTTTCCAGACAAAATAGTGACCCATTGGTCTGGTGGTACCTGGTGTAGTGAGCACTGCCTCTCAAAATCCGCCAAATATCCATCTATTTCCTCCTCACTTTCTACAAAAGCTTTAAATGCAGTGAACGGTATTTTCTTTCCTGTAGCAGCGGGTGGGGAAGTAGGAGCTGCGTGTGTAATGGGCTGTCTAGCTCTTACCAGTTCCAGTTCTTGTCCCCTCTTGGTTTGAATCTCTTCTCTTGCTTCCCGGAACAGCTGGTTTATTAGTTCCGTGGATGTTTCTGGATACAAGGATAATCTCCGCTGTACAATATCCGTAATTACATCTTCCTCACTGACAGGTGCTAGGGGCTTCGCTCCTTCCATGGATACATCCATTTGGTCCAGCTCCAGCAGGTCACCTATCAGCTCCCTCCGTGGCCTGTTACTGGCACTCCTACCACGACTCTCCAATAAATCTTTTAGTGTGGTTCTTTTCAGCCTGGCATACTGAGACTCCATTCAGAACTTGCTCCTTGGATAAAAGGACCATCCCACCGCTGCCAACCAATGTAACGGCTACCCAAGTAGGGAGAGGGTATCAGCCGCTGACGACGTCCTTTTCCCTGGCAAGTTGCTATATAAGTAAGTCCAGTATAAGCCCATCCACGAGATCCAGAGGGAGAATCAGGTCCAGTTGTAAGAGGCACAGAATAAATCCCATTGCATTCCCTTCCATAAACGAGACAGGCTACGTTTGAAGGGTCCAGTAGACTAACTTTAATGGTACATTTCTTGGTTTATATCTTAGTTACAAACTTGTGAATAATCAAGGAACAATGTAACTCTCCGCCCCCTCCCTCCACAGGGGGGCCTCAAGTTAGACACACTGTCACCAGGCCAAAGAAGCCACATTCTTTTCACAAATACAATTCAATCACAGATAATCCCCTCCGTAGCTAAACATTTCGGCTCCGCAAAGCCTGACAGTTCTTCTGAACATAAGTGACATGCTATTTCAATACAACTGGCCGGATACTGCTAATTTGGAATACAATATACAATCTCTTAAGGATAAACACACACACAATAGATCGATTAACCTTTGGGAATAGAGAGGAATAGAGAGGTGAATTAGCATACTAAAGAGAGGTTTCCAGAGACAGGCTGATTCAGTTCTAATCTACATCTTTACAGACAGAGGATGTTCACACCTCATAATATACCACCGCATGATTATTATAGATGTACAGGCAGAATACATAGTTCCGTTACAAATACAAATAGGAATATGGCTATAATCGACACGGCAGTAAATAATGACAAGTTGTAGTTAAATGAATCTACGAGAAAAGTAAAAGAGAAGTGAGATTAGGTAGTTAGTGGTCGATAGTCCTAATGGAGATACGGAACCTCATCCCTTGATTAAGTTGAAAAAAGAGGAATGGAGGGGTATGGGATTATTATGGTGCCATCAAATAGAATTAGATTACAAAAAGGTAAAAAGTTAGTTCAAGCATATAAGCAAGACAATGGAAATGTGGGCGCAAAACAACAAAGTACAGGTCATTGGTCAGGTCTTCCCGAGTAGTTTCGCTAAACCTTTGGCTTCATGAGGGGGTTTGTGACATGACCAGCTCAGTAAGTGGCTCTGAAGAAATGAGACAAGAATTATTTATCAATTTATACAAGGTCCATCAAATGCATACACATAATATTTTTCATAGATTTAAACATTTATAGTTTGGCTAGGAAATATGGCGGAGCAGCAAAAAGCCAAGGTACCAAAAATTGGGTTCATGAAAAACCCAAGCCCCCAGACGGACATTCCCACAAGGTGCATTCAAGCACTGACACCCCTGTAGGGTAGAAATATGAAATTAAAACCTACCCTATGCTTCAGTGCGAACCAATCAAGGAAATCCAAACCACTCGAAAGCCGATTCAGAACCAGAAACCCCTAGTTGTGGCTGTTAAGGGACAGTAAAAAGGTTCCACATTAAGGAGAGGCCCTCTATCAATAGTCATATAAACATTGTATTTAAGATCATTATAGCTAAATATATGTAACGGGACAATAATGACTTATAGAGACATACCTAAAAAAACTGGCAATTAAAATAGAGAAATGCAGGGACGCTGGGCTGATTTCAAATACGGATGTATCTAAATAAAAAAATAGGATGATCCAAATTTCAATCAGAGTAAGGCCGCGTACACACGATCAAATTTATCTGCTGGAAACGGTCTGACAGACCGTCCCAGCAGACAGATTGGATCGTGTGTACGGGCGAGCCGACGGATTTTGCCAGCAGACAGATTTTAAAGCCTGCTTTAAAATATGTCTGCTGGGAACCCGTTGGACCGATATGTCTGCTGGTTAGTACGCTAACCAGCAGACATATCTGCCCGCACATGCGTCGAATGGATTTGACACATGCGCGGAAGTCATTTACTTCCTGGTGCGGTGACGTGGCGGCGTCAACGTCATCGCCACGTCACCGCGCTGTCTGCTGGCGGGGATTTTGGTTTGATTGTGTGTACAGCGATCAAACCGCTGTAATGGAGAGGCTTAAATAGCCCCCCAGTTGCGCCATAAAGTGGCGTCATCGTGTCGCAAGCGGGCCGACTAAATCGGCCGCGCATGTGCACTAGGCACCTACAAATCCCATGGTGCCTTGCGGCCACATGATCGTGTCATGCATAAACAGACGCTCGGTGGACACATAGGGCACGCATGCGCTTCAGGCGCCTACAAGTCCCACAGTGCCATGTGGCCGCTTGATCGCATCATGCATAGATAGACGCTTAGACACACGGGCACGGGAAAGGTGGGGCAGACAACCATTCACAAAGAGGGTGGAGAGATGTAAAAATAAGGACTCCAAGTCAAGCCCCAGAGAGAAGCACAAACAACGCTGTAGCCCGATGTACCTGCAAAATTAACCATATATTGCCATTAGAGTCATAGGTTAAAGGGCCAAATCCAAATCGGGGGACAGGGTTGCCAAAAAGATCCCAGCAGAAACAAATCCAGGGAGACGAGCGGGAACCACATAGGGACCCATTTGGAAACCAAATTGAACTCTGTTGAGTTCCTGCTTACAGGACAGAGTTACAGATCGGCATAGAAGCTCTGCCAGATGTCCGAGCCAAAAAAGAAAATTGACAAAAAGTTCTTAGAAGCGATAAGGAACAGCAAAACAGTATTCAACTAATTTAAACAAACATTATTTATAAATAACAGGAAATAACAACAAAAAAAAAAGAATTATTAGCATAAAGTGAAACCAATTAGGCATATCAAAGAGTATATATTAAATAAACCCCTAATAAAGGGGCAAGTCAGTATATTGGCCCAGATGTGATGTACCCCTAAGATAGAAGACTGGGGTATATTGGGTACCAGGGAACAGTCAATGGTCATGGTAGGTGGAGAAGAGGACAAGATGGAAGGTCAAGGAGCAGGAGAAATGACCACATCACAATTCAGACCAAAGCTCACCAGGTGTCGTAACAAATCAACTATTATAAAAAGGATTTAAAACTATTATAATAATTTAAACCTAGAAATTTAACGTCATCGAGTGTATCCATTTGGTTTCTAACTGTAAAAGGGTCTTATCAATGCAGCCACCTCGAGCATGTAAAGGTACATGCTCCAAGGCGGCAAAACTAATGGAGTTAATGTCAAAGTCATGTAAACATCCTACATGTCTATTTAGGGCCGTGGTCATCAAATGTTTATAAAAAGGATTGACATGATATTTATGTGCTTGAAGAAGGGTCTTTTTGTCTTGCCCACGTACAAACAGCCACATTGGCAGCTGGCTAAGTAGACAGTACATACGGTTTGGCATGTGATTCGAAATTTCAATTTATGGTTCTTCCCATTTTGGCAAGATGGTTACATCATTATTACAAATAAAGGGACAGATGTCACAGTGTCCACAGGGAAAAGTCCCAGTAGAGATGGACATCTGAATACCCTTACCCACATGATGATGACTAGTTACCAAGCGATCTCTTAGAGAAAGTAATTTCCGGGTAAGGCTTGATGTATTTTTGATTGTATTGTCAGCCATAAGCAAAGGCCATAATTTTTTAAAAATCCCTCTCATTTGTGCATGTTGTTTAGAAAATTGTGTTATAATTCGAAAAGAGTTGGTAAAAGTGTGCTTTTTGTTAGAGTGAATGAGAACCTTTCTGTCCAACTTGGTAACTTTGTTAAAAGAATGTTTCAGGAGAGAACGACTATATCCCCGAGAGTGCAGTCTCCGATATAGTTCATTGGCTGCAGTATGGAAATCAGTTTCCCAAGTGCAGTTTCTCTTCAATCTAAGGAATTGACTGTATGGAATGCTTTCCAGAAGGGGTTCAGGAAGTGCGCTAGACGCATGTAGGATAGTATTTCCTGCAGACGGCTTGCGATACAGGGAGTAATGCAAGTGACCAGCAGGGTCAACATGAATCTGTAGATCCAAGAAGTTCACCCTGGATTGACTACACTACATTGTGAACTTCAGGTTATAGGAATTAGTAGCCAATAAGTTCATCAACTGTGTAAGTTCATTCTTGGTGCCAGACCAGAAAATCAGGATGTCATCTATGTATCTATGCCAGGCGATGACATTAGAGAGCAATTGTACAAATCGATTGTCTGCAAAAAAATTCTCTCTCCCATCCCCCCAGATACAGGTTGGCATAGCTAGGGGCACATTTAGTCCCCATAGCTACACCCTGTATCTGGAGGAAGTGGGAGGAGCCAAACATAAATACATTCTGTGTGAGAATAAATTCCAATAACCTGAGAACAAACTCACTATACGAATCCGAGGCTGTACCATGTTCTTTTAGTTGAGTGGAGATTACCTCCAAACCCCTGACATGTGGTATGGAGTTATAGAGGCTCTCCACATCGAAGGCTACCAACCAAGCCCCAGGAGGGATTACTTTACCACTGATAGTGCGAAGTAGGTCTATAGTATCTGACATAGAAAAAAAAAGAGAGGTCACATGTGGAAGCAGGTATTTGTCTACTAGTGCACTGGCGTTTTCAGTTAGTCCTTGACACCCAGAGATGATGGGTCATGCCGAAGAGTATTCCAAGTGCTTGTGCACTTTGGGAAGACAGTAGAATGTTGGGATTTTAGATTCCTTAACATTCAAGAAATTCCAGGTACTTAAATCAATGATACCTCGCTGGTAGGCACCATCTGGCAAATCTGATTATGGTTTTCTCCAGTAAAGTTGTCAATTAATGTCCTAGAGATCGATCTGTACCATCCTTTGTTGCCAAGGATGTCCAGGCACATGGATTCATATGCCTTGACATCCATGACAACTACATTCCCACCCTTATCAGCTGGTTTTATGACACAATTTGGGTGATTTTGAAGATCAACAAGGGCCTTAAGTTGGACTGGGGTCAAATTTGTATTGTTCTTATTGGCTATATCCATGCTTTTAATCTCTGACGATACCTGCTGAACAAATAGCCAGAGATTTGGATTAGTTTGCAAATGAGGGAACGCTCGAGATTTAGGTTTGTACGAAATAGGCGGGGGGAAGGCAACATCTGGGATGACGACCGATCGTCTAGCAAACAGGTGTGTCTCTTTAATTAATTGAAATCTATCTACATCAATAGAAGAACATGAGGTTAAACCTAATTTCAAAACATGAACCTGTTCCATGGTCAAAGGTGTGGAGGATAGATTTATTACTTCAAGTCCTGAGGTTCCTGATTGGGAAACCAAGGAGTTAGAGCCGGATTCAAGTCATGATTTTTCCCTTAAAAATAGGTGCTATTTTGGGATCAATATGTTGAGCACTGACAGGAAACATAGTAGATATGGAAGGTTCACTCACTCGACGAATGAGGGAAGAAGATGATTAATCTTAGAATAGAACAGAAGTAGAGAGAGAGGGGGGATATTATGTCACCATGTGGGTCAGGTCATCATCTTCAAAGAAGAGAAAAGACCAGGGGTATGTGTATTGGGTTATATACACACTTGTAAACCCCCCCCCCTCCATATGCTTAAACTGCTACATTGAGTCAATGGGGGTGAGGGTCTCACTTAAGCCTGGACACCAGCTACCATTTTAGGATCACATTCTTCCTTTTCCCGTGTCACCTCCCATCTCCTTTGAAGTCATTTGAGTCATTGAAAGATAAATTTAAGTCACATAAATAATAGTCTTGTAGAAACATATACATGCTTATAAACACCCTACACAGACACAAGTATATATAAATATAAATACACGTGTCCACTGGGACATGGTATTTTCAGAGCAAAGAGAGACCTGTAATTAGAGAGTTCCCTTAAAGCTTCTTGTTCTAAATATGAAAAAATATGTATAATATGCGCTAGATATTAACTAATGTGATGCAAAACCATAAACACCAATGATAAATGATAATAATCAATAGGAAGTTCCAACAAACAAAAAAAAATAAAAAAATACTTCTTAGTGCAATCCTCCACCACTCCTCCGTGCATGGGGAAAAAAAACACAGTACTGATGTAATTATCTTGAATGATTACAGGTGAACTCAGGCTCACAGGTTACTAGTAGCTGTTTCATGTTTAAAATTACTGTGGATGGCTATACACTGTGTCAGTGAAAGACAAAGATAAAAAAAAAACCTCATTGCGCAATCATAAAGAAAAAATGGGATTCACACAATAAGCCTCAATCTGAAGGTGCACTCACGAATCCTCTGGGCATGTTAGACCATCAAAAAACAGACATCCTGTTCGCCGCTCAGACTTGATGTTTTTCCTCCTCATGCGGATCCAGCGTCCGTCATTGGTGTGCGTAGCTCCTCCCCCACGTGTTACGTCACTAGGCATGTGACTTAGTCATGGGTAACTGCTCAAAGTGCTGTAGTACATATATTTTTTGCATTTTGTTCTAAATATGGATTTCAAAAATCTCCACCACAGTCCCCCCAGAAGTTCATTTTTGAACTTATATTCTCCCTCAATGATTTTGTACCCCCCACAAAAGCCCAGAAGCCCCGATCCTTCCCCACCACCACTGCGGCCTCCTCTTCCTTTCTTGAACATGCCGGAACCCATCAAGGTAGACTTTAGATGGCAAAGAAATTGTCGTGCCTTTGAGACTTCACATCCAAACCATGAGTATCTGTACTGTAATGTTTCATCGCCCCTCTGCTTTGGAAGAGTGGAATTCCAACATTGATAGTGAGATCCTGACATATCTAGTCCTGTAACTTGGGAATATGATGTAAATGATTGTAACGATTGGATAGGACTGCGAGACAGCACTTTTCAGCATGGCGAAGGAAAGTTCAGGAGAGTCTTTTTTGTGGCACATTTGGGCAGGAATGATCATGCGTCTTAAAAAATAAAATATGACTGATGTCCTAGTTACATTATCCTGAGAAGATGGATGATAGAAACCAAAGGAAAAACTTAGAGAGCATAATATTAAAGGAGGAAAGGAAGAGAGGTGAGTAATGATTACAATTTTTAGAAATCTGACTGCACTTTATTATTACAAATTGAAGAGGCTTATCCCTAGAACAAAAACAAGAAAAATATATGTAACGGTCACCACCGTTTACGATCTTCCATTAACCCAAGACAGCCTATACAACAGTCCGACAATCCATGTAGACACGATCCATTCCATTCCCCAGAATAACGAGACTCGGCTCTGTTCTCTAGTTTCAAAATGTATGAACGTTTTAATGGTAAACTCAGCTGGTTCTTATACAGTTACAAACATGTCACATTTACTCACAGGGACAATGAAACCCTCCACCCCCCTCATCACACAGTGGGGCTTCATACACATTATTTTAGATAATGACATTCAGGTGAGTTAATAATCCCCCCAGATGTCCCATCGTCGACAACAGCTATTAACCTGCATAATACACATTCCTATGTCAGACGTGCGGGCACCGAATTACATGAGTTCATTACTACAGCTGACAAGACACATTCACACCTATTATCAATAGAATTCACACAAAACAGTATTAGCATCACACAATGAAAGGTCTTTCAGAAGCAGACTCAATTAGCATCTCAACAGCATGTGTCCCCACCTTTACAGCTTGTAATATGTCCAGATCTCCTGCAAAACATGAATTATCTTTTATCAATCACCCTATGCCCAAAAGGGGCACAGGGTGACCTTAGACCCAAGAGTCCTTAGTACCGCTGGCACAGGAGTATCCCCCATCCCTCAAAAGTCTCTGGGCGTCAGGGGTCATTCTGTTACAATATAGTTCTAGGGTCCTCTCTTAACCACTTGACCACTGGGCACTTAAACCCCCTTAATAACCAGACCAATTTTCAGCTTTCAGTGCTCTCACAGTTTAAATGACAATAACTCAGTCATACAACACTGTAACCAAATGAAATGTGTGTCCTTTTTTCCCCACAAATGGCGCTTTCTTTTGGTGGCATTTGATCACCTCTGTGGTTTTTATTTTTTTCGCTATAAATGAAAAAATAACGAAAATTTTGTAAAAAAATGAATTTTTCTTCATTTCTATTATAACATTTTGCAAAAAAGTAATTTTTCTTTATAAATTTGGCCTAAAATGTATACTGCTACATATCTTTGGTAACAAAACAAAAAAAATGGATATTATTTAGTCTGGGTGAAAGTTATAGGGTCTACAAGCTATGGTATCAATTACTGAAAATGTATCAATTTGATCACATCTGATGTACTGACAGCCTCTCTCATTTCTTGAGACCCTAACATACCAGAAAAGAACAAATACCCCCCAAATGACCCCTTTTTGGAAAGAAGACATTCCAAGGTATTTAGAAAGAGGCATTGTGAGTTTTTTGAAGTTGTCATTTTTTCCCACAATTCTTTGCAAAATCAAGATTTGTTTTCACAAAATGTTCATATTAGCAGGTTATTTCTCACACACAGCATATGCATACCACAAATTACACCCCAAAACACATTCTGCTATTCCTCCCGAGTATGGCGATACCCCATGTGTGAGACTTTTACACAGCGTGGCCACATACAGAGGCCCAACATGCAGGGAGCACCATCAGGTGTTCTGGAACACCCAGACCAATTCTGACATTTCTCTCCTACATGTAAAATCATCATTTATTTGCTAGAAAATTACCTAGAACCCCAAAAAAATATATATGTTTTTTTAGCAAAGTCCCTAGGGCAGTGATGGCGAACCTTTTTGAGCCCGAGTGCCCAATCCGCGACACAAAACCATAATTTTTTTTGAAGTGCCAACACTGCAATTAAACATGAATCCCGAGGTCTTGGTTTAGAAAAAACAACTTGTATACTTGTCCAAACTAATTAACAGCTTTTGTTTTAAAAGAAAAAAACATTAACAGAGATTTCTATTAAACAATTTTGTTTTATTGAAAAAAAATCTCAACAACTGTACTTGTGCATGTATTTTTGGATAAGGATACATTTGCTGATCGCTGGTAATCATGGCTTGGCTTTGCTGATCGCTGGTAAAGATTCCTTTGCTGATCGCTGGTAAAGATTCCTTTGCTGATCGCTGGTAAAGATTCCTTTGCTGATCGCTGGTAAGGATGCCTTTGCTGACCGCTGGTAAGGATGCCTTTGCTGATCGCTGGTAAGGATGCCTTTGCTGGTCGCTGGTAAGGGCTAATGGCTAATGGCTTTGCTCCGGCATTTTCAAGGATGTCTTTGCTGGGCATTTTCAAGGATGGCTTTGCTGGTCATTTTCAAACATGGCTTGGCTGGGCATTTTCAAAGATGCCTTGGCTGGGCATTTTTAAAGATGCCTTGGCTGGGCATTTTTAAAGATGCCTTGGCTGGGCATTGGTAAAGATGCCTTGGCTGGGCATTGGTAAAGATGCCTTGGCTGGGCATTGGTAAAGATGCCTTGGCTGGGCATGGGTAAAGATGCCTTGGCTGGGCATGATTAAATATGCCTTGGCTGGGCATGATTAAATATGCCTTGGCTGGGCATGATTAAAGATGCCTTGGCTGGGCATGATTAAAGATGCCTTGGCTGGGCATGATTAAAGATGCCTTGGCTGGGCATTATTAAAGATGCTATTGTTGGGCATTTTTAAAGATGCCATTGCTTGGCATTTTTAAAGATGCCATTGCTGGGCATTTTTAAAGATGCCATTTCTGGGCATTTTTAAGGCTACCTTGGCTGAGCATTGGTAAAGATTGGTAAAGATGCCTTGGCTGGGCATTAGATGCCTTGGCTGGGCATTAGTAAAGGTGCATTTGCTTACACAAGGGATAGAGATCTACAATGCTGTGATGGGTACAGGCACAGTATACTTTGCATAGCTACCAGACATTATTGTACATAGGCAGAGGACTAAGTCGAATGATCCATAGCTGGGCATTATTAAAGATGCCTTGGCTGGGCATTATTAAAGATGCCTTAGCTGGGCATTGGTAAAGATGCCTTAGCTGGGCATTGGTAAAGATGCCTTGGCTGGGCATTGGTAAAGATACCTTGGCTGGGCATTGGTAAAGATGCCTTGGCTGGGCATTGGTAAAGATGCCTTGGCTGGGCATTGGTAAAGATGCCTTGGCTGGGCATTGGTAAAAATGCCTTGGCTGGGCATTGGTAAAGATGCCTTGGCTGGGCATTGGTAAAGATGCCTTGGCTGGGCATTGGGAAAGATGCCTTGACTGGGCATTGGGAAAGATGCCTTTTGCTGGGCATTGGGAAAGATGCCTTTTGCTGGGCATTGGGAAAGATGCCTTGGCTGGGCATTGGGAAAGATGCCTTGTATGGGCATTGGGAAAGATGCCTTGTATGGGCATTGGGAAAGAAGCCCTGTATGGGCATTATTAAAGATGCCTTGGCTGGGCATTATTAAAGATGCCTTGGCTGGGCATTATTAAAGATGCCGTTGCTGGGCATTGGTAAAGATGCTTTGGCTGGGCATTATTAAAGATGCCATTGCTGGGCATTATTAAAGATGCCATTGCTGGGCATTTTTAAAGATGCCTTGGCTGGGCATTGGTAAAGATGCAATGACAAATTTTTATTTTTTTCATTTTAGCCCTTTGGATTTTTCTTTGCAATTCTTGTAGAATCTACAGAAGCTTCCAGACCTAGCAGAGCGGTGGGCATTTTTAAAGATGCCTTGGCTGGGCATTGGTAAAGATGTCTTGGGTGGGCATTGGTAAAGATGCCTTGGGTGGGCATTGGTAAAGATGCCTCGGGTGGGCATTGGTAAAGATGCCTTGGGTGGGCATTGGTAAAGATGTCTTGGCTGGGCATTGGTAAATATGCCATTGCTGGCCATTATTAAAGATGCCTTGGCTGGACATTATTAAAGATGTCATTGCTTTGCATTGGTAAATATGTCTTGGCTGGGCATTGGTAAATATGCCTTGGCTGGGCATTGGTAAATATGCCTTGGCTGGGCATTGGTAAATATGCCTTGGCTGGGCATTGGTAAATATGCCTTGGCTGGGCATTGGTAAATATGCCTTGGCTGGGCATTGGTAAATATGCCTTGGCTGGGCATTGGTAAATATGCCTTGGCTGGGCATTGGTAAAGATGCCTTGGATGGGCATTGGTAAAGATGCCTTGGCTGGGCATTATCAAAGATGCCTTGGCTGGGCATTATCAAAGATGCCTTGGCTGGGCATTATCAAAGATGCCTTGGCTGGGCATTATCAAAGATGCCTTGGCTGGGCATTTTTAAAAATGCCTTGGCTGTGCATTGGTAAAGATGTCATTGCTGGGCTTTTTAAAGAAGCTTTTGCTGGTCATTAGTAAAGATTCAACTTGTGTTTTGGATAGCAAACACTGCATTAGGTAAAAGTTGACATTTGGTATGCTTTTGCACAATTAATGTGATTTTTGCTGTTGTATGCATGCTGATAACTTGTCAAACTGTGGCTCATACTCCGTTTCAGAGCAACACATACAGCACTCAATTCATCTGTTAGTCTATTTCTGGCATCACATTTGATATAATTCAGTGCTGAAAACAGCTGCTCACAAGCATAGGATGACCCAAACAAACTAAGGAAAGCAATCCCAAGTTTTTGCATTGCCTTAAAATTATTTGGCAGAGAATTCCACACTTTAAGTATTTCATTTTCTGAACTAGCAACTGTGCTGTCCTTTGTCATCCCTTCACACTCCATCTTCTCAAGTGTGGCACGCAGGTCACAGAATTTATTTTTCCAGATAGAGCTTTCTTGAAATTCCAGTAGCTCCATTTCCAAATTTTCCTAAATCTAACCAGTGTAAGCAGGAAAGATCAAGTTCTTCAAATGTGGCTTTATCTGGAGAAGTAAGAAAACTCAGGGTTGTTTCCATCTTACGGAACTGTACAAATCTGTTGCTAAAATTCTCCTTTGCAACTGCTATAATGCTAGAAAATTCCTTGTAGATTTCAGGATGGTTTGGATTGTCTGTAAATGTTGTAGAATTTTCCAAATGCATTTTTAGATTGGGAAAATATTTCAGCTGCCCACTTTCAAGGTCTCTTTCAAAAACCTGCAGTTTTCTCTCAAATGTTCTGATATCACAAAACATCCTTTTTGCTGTTTTCCCTAAACCTTGCAGTTTTTGGTTCAGGACATTGAAGTGTATTGTAAAATCAGTTAAAAACATGAGGTTGGTGAGCCAGGTCATATCAGTGAGCTGGGGATATTCCTGCCCCTTTTTATTCATAAACAGCCTAATTTCATCCAAGAAGGCTACAAATCTCTCCAAGACCCGTCCTCTGCTTAGTCACCGTACATTATTGTACATAAGTAAAGTATTATACTGTGCCTGTACCTCATCAAGAAGTGCTTGAAACTGTTGAAAATTAAGAGCACGAGCCATGATGTAATTCACCATTTTTGTGACATCCTTGAGGATATCATCTAATATTTTGCTGCTTTTTTTGGCACAAAGAGCTTCTTGATGTATAATACAATGAAATTGAATGACTGGGTGATTTGCTTCTTTGACAAAAAACTGTATGAAACCAGATATTACCCCCACCATGGAAGGTGCCCTGTCACTAGTAACTGAAACCACTTTTTCTGGCCTTATGTCTTGTGACACAAAAGCCTCCATCACAGCATTGTAGATATCTATCTCTTGTGTTCTTCCAGGCAAAGACAACAGTTTCATGAGCTCCTCTCTCATGGTGTCACCAACAGCATAACGCAAAATTACTGCTAGCCTTGCATGATTATTTATGTCTGTGCTTTCATCCAAGCACATGGAGTAACAGGCTACCTTTTGTAAGTCAGTGGTGAGCTGCTGACTAACATCACTTGCCATACGCAGGATTCTATCTTTAACAGTATTTCTGCTAAGTGGCATTTCAGAGATGTGTTGCTTAATTTTGCACAGAAGCCTGCATCTCTGGACTCCTTTACATTACACAGCACCCTGCATCTCCTGGACCCCTTTACATTACACAGCACCATGCACCTCATGGACCCCTTTACATTACACAGCACCCTGCACCTCTGGACCCTTTTACATTACACAGCACCCTGCAACTCTGGACTCCTTTACATTACACAGCACCTTGCACCTCCTGGACCCCTTTACATTGCACATCAGCCTGCATCTCTGGACCCCTTTACATTACACTGCACCCTGCACCTCTGGACCCCTTTACATTACACAGCACCCTGCACCTCTGGACCCCTTTACATCACACAGCACCCTGAAACTCTGTACCCCTTCACATTACAAAAAACCCTGGACCTCTTTACATTACACAGCACCCTGCACCTCCTGGACCCCTTTACATTACACAGCACCCTACACCTCCTGGACCCCTTTACATTACACAGCACCCTGCACCTCCTGGACCCCTTTATATTACACAGCACCCTGCACCTCCTGGACCCCTTTACATTACACAGCACCCTGCACCTCCTGGTCCCCTTTACATTATACAGCACCCTGCACCTCCTGGACCCCTTTACATTACAAACCCCCCTGCAACTCTGGACCCCTTTACATTACACAGCACCCTGCACCCCTGGACCCCTTTACATTACACAGCACCATGCACCTCCTGGTCCCCTTTACATTGTACAGCACCCTGCACCTCTGGACCCCTTTACATTACACAACAACCTGCACCCCTTTACATTACACAGCAACCTGCAACTCTGGACCCCTTTACATTACACAGCACCCTGCACCCCTGGACCCCTTTACATTACACAGCACCATGCACCTCCTGGTCCCCTTTACATTGTACAGCACCCTGCACCTCTGGACCCCTTTACATTACAGAACAACCTGCACCCCTTTACATTACACAGCACCCTGCAATTCTGTAACCCTTGTGACAGGGTACACGATTTTATGTACGCCAGTGAGAGACTGGAAAGGTCAGCTTTCCCTGCACTGGAAGAGGTTAAGCCTGGCCAACAAGTAAACCTCCTCTCTTCCCCCTATTAATTAACAGTCATCTGGTAGGGAAGTGGGAAGTAAGAGCTCAGTGTGAGAGGTAGGCTGAGCTGGACAGACAGGTTGGAGACTGTCTGCATTGGAGGAACAAGGTCTGTCACGGATAATTGTTTATTTGGACTGTTATTCTGTTTGTTTTATACTGGAGGCTGGAATAGCCCCTCCAGTACAGTGTAGTGAGGGACACTACTGTTAGTTAGCCTCTTAAATTGGAGTAGGCCATTTTGTTTTGTATTATTTCTTTTGAGTGCAATAGCTGTATTTATTGCTTAAGATCAGCGACTTTGCTGCATTACATTACCGCTATTTCTGTGACTTTGTCACACCCTTTACATTACTAAACCCTCTGTACCACTTTACATTACACAGCACCCTGCACCTCCTGGACCCCTCTACATTGCACAGCAGCCTGGATCTCTGGACCCCTTTTACATTACACAGCAGCCTGCATCTCTGGACCCCTTTACATTACACAGCACTCTGCACCCCTTTACATCACACAGCACCCTGAAACTCTGTACCCCTTCACATTACAAATCCCCCTGGACCTCTTTACATTACACAGCACCCTGCACCTCCTGGACCCCTTTACATTACACAGCACCCTGCACCTCCTGGACCCCTTTACATTACACAGCACCCTGCACCTTCTGGACCCCTTTATATTACACAGCACCCTGCATCTCCTGAACCCCTTTAGATTACACAGCACCCTGCACCTCCTGGACCCCTTTGCATTACAAACCCCCTGCAACTCTGGACCCCTTTACATTACACAGCACCCTGCACCTCTGGACCCCTTTACATTACACAGCACCATGCACCTCCTGGTCCCCTTTACATTACACAGCACCCTGCACCTCTGGACCCCTTTACATTACACAGCACCCTGCACCTCCTGGACCCCTTTATATTACACAACACCCTGCACCTCTGGACCCCTTTAAATTACAAGACACCCTGGACCCCTTTACATTACACAGCACCCTGCACCCCTTTACATTATACAGCACCCTGCACCTCTGGACCCCTTTACATTACACAGCACCCTGCACCTCTGAACCCCTTTACATTACACATCACCCTGCACCTCCTGAACCCCTTTTACATTACACAGCAGCCTGCATCTCTGGACCCCTTTACATTACACAGCACCCTGCACCCCTTTACATCACACAGCACCCTGAAACTCTGTACCCCTTCACATTACAAATCCCCCTGGACCTCTTTACATTACACAGCACCCTGCACCTCCTGGACCCCTTTACATTACACAGCACCCTGCACATTCTGGACCCCTTTATATTACACAGCACCCTGCACCTCCTGAACCCCTTTACATTACACAGCACCCTGCACCTCCTGGACCCCTTTACATTACAACCCCCCCCCCCCCGCAACTCTGGACCCATTTACATTACACAGCACCCTGCACCTCCTGGACCCCTTTACATTACAAACCCCCTGCAACTCTGGACCCCTTTTACATTACACAGCACCCTGCACCTCTGGACCCCTTTACATTACACAGCACCATGCACCTCCTGGTCCCCTTTACATTACACAGCACCCTGCACCTCTGGACCCCTTTACATTACACAGCACCCTGCACCTCCTGGACCCCTTTAAATTACAAGACACCCTGCACCTCCTGGACCCATTTACATTACACAGCACCCTGCACCCTTTTACATTACACAACACCCTGCACCTCTAGACCCCTTTACATTACACTGCACCTCTGGACCCCTTTAAATTACACAGCACCCTACACCTCCTGGACACCTTTACATTAAACAGCACCCTGCATCTCTGGACCCCTTTACATTACACAGCACCCTTTACATTACACAGCACCCTGCACCTCTGGCCCCATTTACTATACAAACCCCCCTGCAACTCTGGACCCCTTTGCATTACACAGCACTCTGGACCCATTTACATTACACAGCACCTCTGGACCCCTTTACATTACACAGCACCCTGCACCTCCTGGACCCCTTTACATTACACAGCACCCTGCACCTCCTGGACCCCTTTACTATACAAACCCCCCTGCAACTCTGGACCCCTTTGCATTACACAGCACTCTGGACCCATTTACATTACACAGCACCTCTGGACCCCTTTACATTACACAGCACCCTGCACCTCTGGACCCCTTTACATTACACAGCACCCTGAAGCCTTTGGGTTCACGCTGGTGTCCTGGAGTTTGTCGCAGTGTGGGGGTATACACAGTTTTTCTGCATTTTATCCCCATTTTTAGCTGCAGCCCCACAGACTTCTATTAGCTTGTGTAATTATACTGTGTTTTCTGAAAGCTCACCAAAGACGCAGTAAGGAGGACATTGGTGTGCGCTTTAGAAAATGTTGCAAAAATGTGTAACCTAATAGAAGTCTGTGGGAATGCAGTGAAAATTTACGTAAATGCAGGAAAACTGTGTATACACCAGCACTGCAACTGAACCGCAGCACATCTGTGTGATCCCACTTGAGTGCTGGTTCACATATATGTGATTTCTGCATTGCATGTTGCTTGTCGGCTGTTCAAGCTGTCCTATGGTTGCTATGGGTGTCGATATAAATAATGACACCCCCAGATTGGTTGGCAGATCACAGTAAGAACTGTGAAATTGTGCAGGAATCGGATTGCATAGGTGTAAACACACATCCAATCCGATTCCAGCACAGATTAAAAAAGGGTCCTGCACTGTTTTGATGCAAATGTGATTTCAGCCATACAGTTTGTATGGCTAAATTCGCATTGCACAGACATCACATGTGATGTGCACTGCAATGCAGTGCGAATCACATGCAATGTCTATGATCACACAGTAGTGAAAAGCCTGGCTAAATGAACATGATGTGGCCAACTATTAACATAGGGTTAATGAAAGGCTCTCCTACAGGATAACAGAGGACAGAGGGGGAGTGAAAGATTTGGTGGAGAGAGAGGGCAGAGTCTGGACACAGTTACAGTGCTGATAACTCACTTTATGTTCCCAGGATGATCATGTCTCACACTAGTTCAGTCGGCAGGCTCTTTAGCTTTCAGTGTTCCCGCCCACACGTTCCTTTCAGACACAGCTGAGCACGGGCTGTATGGAGCATGGACAGGACACCGAGGGGAGGGAGGAGGAGGCAGAGCTGATGCAGCCTCTTCCATTCCTGTAGAGGGGGGGTGTATGTACTCACGGGGCTGTTAGAATTTAACAAAGAGTGAGGTGCACAGTAGTGTGTCAGTCTGCCTCAGCTCTCCAGCTCTACAGGGGAGGAAGGGGGAGCCGCCTGACACCCCCCAATGTTTGGCACCTGGTGGGGCCCGCCCTATATTTAGTATGCCTCTGCTCCCAACCTATCTTTATGTTGACCCTTAATTTTAGGGATCTTAATTGAACTGGAAAAGGACAAAAAATTATCCGGAACTGCATTTTTTGGCGCTATATTGTTTCTTAAAAAAGTCATGGAAAGTGTCACATTGAGGGGGAGGGGTGGGCTGGTTGTGGCATAAGGAACAAGAGGGTGGTAGATATTCACATTGGGTAGACAAGATAGTAATTTGGCTCGTAGTGGCCTTATTTATATTTTCATTTAACTGTTCTTATTTTCTCTCGTTAGTTTTGGTGTGGTACGGATATGTCTCACAGAAGCCTCTTAATTTATTTATTCATTCCCCTAAAAAAAAAAGATACTGTTAAAAGGGGGATGTAATACACAGGAACTTGGACACTCTGGGGAGGGAGGGAAATGTGATGATACTTGTGTATCTATTTAAACTTTTTGGGGAGGGGGAGAATATTTGATGTCGTGAGAAGAAAGGGGAGGAGGAAAGGGAGCAGTATCCTCACATGTAGTGAGCATGTGGATACTGGATAGTATAGTGGGTGCCACGTCCTATTAAGTATGAGAGAAAAGTTAACTAGGGGCAAGTTATTGGACTTTTCAGGCACTATATGTTGTAAAGGATGTAGTCGTACAGAGAATATTTCTCTAAAAAATAAATGTATTTAGACACAAGGGTGCAATTAAACATTAAAAATTAGACGTTCCATAGGAACAGTCTGGCAAACTAATTACACATTGCAGGGTACCTCCAGAGTAATACAGGAAAATGGTATAGCCATAATAATTAAATTAAATAATACAGGAATTGTTTTAATTAAATTAAGGAAATCAATTAAAATAATGCATAAAAAATATTGATAGTATAAGTATCCTGTATAGACGGAGGGATCTTTAATGCTGCCATCGACGCCATCTGGATTGACCAGCTTTACTTTGTGCTACCAGCCCAAAAAGCTTCATTGCTAACACTACCATCTCGCAAATACACCTTTCTCAAGGACGCTCAGTTTGGCCTCCTTGTGTTGGCAGCACTTCATCCTAGATCCTTTACCCTCAAGGGTTATTTATTTAGTCGTCCAGCAGCCCGGACCCCTATTTGAGCTTTATTATAAGAAATTTATTCTCTTAAGCTCTACACCCATCATTGGACTACACAGACATTTTAATACTCTCTCAAACTATTTAAAAGACTCTGTGAAGAAGCGCTGTAAGATGCGTGAAACCGGTCGAGTCTCCACATCGCAAAATCCATCTTGCAGACTTTTTCATGTCTGCACCGCCTCCGTCTATACAGGATACTTATACTATCAATATTTTTTATGGATTATTTTAATTGATTTCTTTAATTTAATTACAAAAAATTCCTGTATTATTTAATTTAATTATTATGGCTATACAATTTTCTTGTATTACTCTGGCGGTACCCTGCAATGTGTAATTACTTTGCCAGACTGTTCCTATGGAACGTCTAATTTTTAATGTTTACACCTTTGTGTCTAAATAAATTAATTTTTTAGAGAAATGTTCTCTGTACGATTACATCCTTTACAACATATAGTGCCTGAAAAGTCCAATAACTTGCCCCTAGTTCATTTTTCTCGAATACTTGATGTCGATGAGGATCGTTATTTTGTGTATATATTATTTGATAAATTTGAATGTATGTGATTTTAATTGATATGTTAAAGTGGATGGCCCATTAAAAAAAATATTAAAAGCCAGCAGCTACAAATACTGCAGCTGCTGACTTTTAATAATAGGACACTTACCTGTCCTGGAGTCCAGCGGCTTCCGCAGCAGAGGACGAGCGTTCGCTTGTCTCTCTGCTGCTCCCCCCTCCATCCACGGTGAGGGAACCAGGAAGTGAAGCGCTCCGGCTTCACTGCCCAGTTACCTATGGCGCATGCGCGAGTCGCGGTGCGCCCACCGATTGGCTCCTGCTGTGTGCTGGGAGCCGAGAGTTCCCAGCACACAACGGGAAAAGCCGTCTTTGCCCGAGACTGCGGGCCGGAAGTGGGTGCAAATACCTGTCTTTAGACAGGTATCTGCACCCCCCTCCCCCCTGAAAGGTGTCAAATGTGACACCGGAGGGGGGAGGGTTCCGATCAGCGGAACTTCACTTTAGGGTGGAGATCTGCTTTAAATATGAATAAAAATTGTATAATAAAAATATATATATCGATGTGGGATTACACTTGTTCTGTTCATTAAACCCTTAAGCTCCGGAACATTTTGCAGATAAAGGACCAGGCCACTTTTTGTGACTCGACACTGTGCCGCTTTAACTGACAATTGCGTGGTCATGCGATGTGGCTCCCAAACAAAATTGACATCCTTTTTTTCCTCACAAATAGCTTTTTTTGGTGGTATTTGATCACCTCTGCGGTTTTTATTTGTTGCGCTATAAACAAAAATAGAGCAACAATTTTGAAAAAAAATTCAATATTTTTTACTTTTTGCTATAATGTATTTCCCCTAAAAATATATAAAAAAAAATTGTTTTACCTCAGTTTATGCCGATATGTATTCTTCTATATATTTTTGGTAAAAAAAAAATTGCAATAAGCGTTTGGTTTGCGCAAAAGTTATAGGGGCAGATTCACAGAGAATTAGATTCTCGTAGAGTATCAGAAATACACTACGCCGCCGTTTTTTTACCTGGCTCTACGTGGAATCCAGGTAGATTTTGTCCAGTAAACGACGGCGGCGTAGTGTATTTCTCCCGTCGCAATCCATCTGTGCGAGTAGGGGGCGTGAAGCATTTAAAATAGGCGCGTTCCCGCGGCGATCGAACTGCGCATGTTCCGTTCGCAAATTTCCCGCCGTGCATTGCGCGAAAACACGTTGTCACGTCGTAGTAGCGTCGTTTACGTACATTCCTATTCCCGAACGAGTTACGTTAAAAAAAAAAAAATATTTTCAAATTGACGCGGGAACGACGGCCATACTTTACATAGGTTACGCACTGTTAGACCAGCAAAAAGCTCCTCTAACATTACGTAGCCAAAAAATGACGTAGGCGATTGCGAGGGACACTCGTACCTTCGTGGATCGCCGTAAAAACTCATTTGCATATCCCGACGCATGAAAACGACGCGAACTCCTCCCAGCGGCCGCAAAAATATCGCCGTGTAGATCCGAAGGCTTACGAGGACGTAAGCCTCTCGGATCGAAGCCCGAAGCCGTCGTATCATGGTTTGAGGATTCAAACTAGTGATACGGCGCGCAAAATTTGAAATTACTCCTGTCTAACACCAGTTAGACAGGCGTAATTCCTCTGTGAATCTGGGCCATAGCGTTTACAAAATAGGGGATAGTTTTATGGCATTTTTATTTATTATTATTTATTTTTTTACTAGTAATGGTGGTGATCGGTGATTTTTTTTGGTGACTGTGAAATTATGGCGGACACATCGGACACTTTTGACACGTTTTTGGGACCATTGTAATTTTCACAATAATCAGTGCTATAAAAATGCACTGTTTGCTGTGAAAATGACACTGGCAGTGAAGGGGTTAACCACTAGGTTACGCTGTAGGGGTTACATGTTACCTGCATAGTGTTTCTTACTGTAGAGGGATGGGCTCTGTGTCACATGACACTGATGTCTCCAAATACACAAAGCCCAGATCAGTGTCATTGTCACTAGTCAGAGTGGAGAGATGTTTGAGACCCCTCAAAGCCATTTGAATGAGTTCCCCTCAGACGGTGGCCTTATGGGCTTCCCACAGCATGAGCTGGATTGCTAAGGATAGAGGCATTCAATCTCCAACTGCCTCTGCTTTTTTTGCTCTGTAGGCCGCCCAATTACCAGGAAAAGCAGTGAGTGGTCCGACCAGAGTCTTTTATGTAAGATTTTGTTACCCAGGGGATATTGGATAATGGGATATGGGATAAAGGCAGAAATAGAAATAAATAAAAATGCAAGCAAGAGAGTGTGTGGGGGCTGGGGAGGGGGGTGTTGATAAATCATACACAACAGGATAAGGATTCCCAAGTACATACTGAGCAGAAATTAAAGTTTCCTTGCTTTCATGATATACGAGACTAACTCTTATTCCTTGTGCTAACTATGTATTTATATTATAGATTTGTTGTTCTCATTTAATACCTATCTCTTCTAGTCTATTGCTAGAAGTTTACACCCATGTCCATTATTTTTCTTTTACTTGTTTCACCCGATGTTCTATGATAGGTGTCTGTGACTTTTTCCAAAAGACCAGAATTAGCCCCTTGGCTACATCCAACAGTTGTGAGACTATACTCTTCTTGTATACCCTAATGGAACTTAGAGTCCCATGAAAAGCACTCTACAGGGTCATCTAAATTGAGACCATTGTCTTTTCAGATATTCAATTCCTGAGCTCAGCCCAGAATGGCTTGATATTGGAACACACCCACCAAATATGAGTATGGGATCCCTGGAGCCTCACCAACACCTATCTTAGACCAAGGGGTATGCAACAGCCAGCATCTTCAGGACCCTGTGTTACCTGGACATAAGTTTATAATCAGTCTTCTGTATTTTGGTACATACCAAAGAGGATGTGCTAGTCTTAACATATTACTTTGTTTCCCATTGCCTAAGGAATCTGAGACCTGTGGTGACATCACGTGTATTTAACAATTTATTAGAGATAGATAGCAGACCTCTACCAATGGGCTGTGTATGCCAGTGAGATTCAAAGTCTGTAAGAGATTGAGCCATTCTAGTATCCCGTAGGTGGGCGGTACAAAAATGGTGTGGTTGCTGATATTTCCAGGCATCCATTTTAAACTTGCCATATACCTCTCTGAGATCCCCCCAATGGTGCAGTCTCCCATTCGGCATGAACTTAAAGTGTTTATTAACCCAACACTTCATATTCCTGATATTTGTCTGCTGTACCATGTACTTGTGTGAGAAGGTAGCCTGTTCTCTCTGTATTACTTCCTTTGTGTGAAATCCCTGGTTATCCTGCCAGTCCCTCTGTTTTTAGATTTTTAAACCTAAGATGCTAAGCAGAATAGCACACCGTGGTCCGTCATCTGGCTGTGCTGGGAACTAAGTATACTCTCCTCCAATGATCAGATGTATCCTGACACCCCCCCCCCCCCCCCGAACAGCCATTTACTGGGTGGCTCAGCGTGCTGCTGCTTCTCCTCCTCCCCCAGCTCTTATGCAGCTGAAAACAGAGGGAATGTATATATAAAAAAAAAAAGGAAAACATGTATTTATAATTTCTTTACACCTATACAAAAATGTTTATTTCATTTCTATTTTAAACTTAATGAAATGGGGATGTTTTACAAGGTTAGAATTAGTCGCTTTAATAATTTTAAAGTGATTACAGTTGCCCTAGGGTGGTAAAATAAGTGCCACATCCTATATTATATGGGTTGAAGAAAAAAACATTATGATAATATTTTTTTTTCAAAAAAAAAAAGATGGACTTTGTAGGCACATTGAGATATCATTTTTTTTTTAATTAATACATAAATAAATACATCTATAAAAAATGATGACACAAGAAATAGAAAAAAGGCCAAACGGTCTTCCAGAGAATGTACTCAATAGCCTCAGAACTTGATGTGGAGCTGTAACGTAGCAATCCATTAATACCTTTTAAGGCAGCTAGTCTCCATCAGTCGCCCAAGATTTCAAATAAGACTGTGATTTGCCCGAGGGAACCAACAGAAACCAGTCAATGGTGGTAGAAGAGAGATTAATGAAGAAGGGCTCTGTTGATTAAATCCCAGAGCTTTCAGGTGTGGGGAGTGAGAAAGGAAACAGAATTAGAGAAACCTCAATATGGGTAGGGGACCCATGGGGCATGGGCCAAATCATGGCCCACCAATGTCTCCTCCAGTACTACCCAGGCATTATGAGTCCTGTGGCATCTCCAACTGAGGATTCTAGTTAAAGCGGAGTTCTGACTTTTTATTTTTTTGTTAAAATTTAAATTGTGAGACACTTTGTGTGTATGAGGGAGCCTTCCGCATGGATCTGCACACGTTACTACTGGAATTCTATTTGAATATATACATGTATTTTGAAAGAATACAAATGTCTGATTGGCTGATTTTGAAGCCACCACCTCTCCGTGTTGTTCATGTTGACAGACTAAATAAACTGAGCGGATCATCCTACAGAGGTTTCTGCTAAGCTCAAGGTGATACCAGCATTCCCTAAAGTGTTCTGGAAACCAAAACTTTTATTGTGCACAGATTTTCCAATACCAGATGTTGCTAAAACCTCAACACTTGTGTTTTAGGCAAGGTTACTTTCACTTTAAAAAAAATAGTGTTGTGATATGAGCATGAGTTGATGCAATTTAACAGCTGTCATTTTATATTTTCAGGGTGTCAACCATCTAGCCATGGAGACTAAAAAGGTGATGAAGGGAAACCATTCAAGGAAAACTGCCTCCTTTGTCAGGGTATGGTTGAAAACTACAAACACTAGAAATGTGCTCATTCAGGAAAAAACTTTAATCCTGTTCCTTCAAATTGTCTTGTCACTGTGATCAAAAACCAATGTACGTTTGAGTCCACTAACAATTGACTGAGTCTTCTTAAAACAAATAATGTCCTAGTGACAATGGTCACTAGAACAAATAGAAAAGGTAAATTTCCCTAGAGGGAACACAAACCCAATCTCTCTATTAGAAAATGGGGGGGGGGGGTTGGCATAAAATACACCTTAAGTTATTGTCACTCATAGCACAGCGGAGTAAGCCCTATCAAGGGGCAGGATTTATGTTATGTTATATTATAGTTGTTTAGTTTTTTAACAGTTCAGGTTTCAGGATTATAGTAAGTGCCAAATAACTCCTCTTTAGAAAGGATTTTTTGTCTGCTTCGAGGGAAATAGGCAATCACATGTGTGCTTCTAAAGCAGTGTTAAAAAAATACTGTAAATGTTTGCTACATTTCTTTGTAACATAAAATATGCATAATTAAGTATTCTGTAGCCATGGGTAATGCATCTGCAGCCTTCAGGACACTTGCAAGCAAAGCTGCCCAGTCCCGTCAAACACTGGACATGTTTAGATACAGTATTTGCTAGTGTTCTTAGGAGAACATACATCATCTATCTGCCTTGAGACCAGCAAAATTTCATCTGATTTGGAGATACTGAAGCCTATTTTCACAACTTTCCATCTAGAAGATGTGGTGCAGGACTGTTATGTTGCCTGCTGGGCATTGGACATTGCATCCCTAAAAGTCGATACACTCTTTTACCCCATCAAGGAGTGCCTCCTCCTTCTATTTATCAAGAGAGGACTTTTCTGCCACTGTGTCTAAATTCATGGGGAAACGGTCAGTCATATTGGAGGCCTCAGGTCATAGAAGAGTCTATACTTTATCTTCCTCTGGTTGCTACTGCAGGAGTTCAGTCCGCTGATATATCTTCCAAATTTAACGATACTATTTATGTCCTTATTTTCACAGTGCACAAATCTTTAAAAAGGGCAACCTGTGTCAGCCTTGCCAGAGGTCACTTTCCCAGGTTTCCTAAAAATGCTTTGGCTTGCAAAAACCTTCCCTGCACACTTTCTTTCAGGGGACACAGAGCAGTCATAGTGATTACCATGTGGGTTATATGCCACCTATAGGTGAATGGACACTGGCAGATCAATCAAACAGGAAGTGTTCCCCTATATAACCCCTCCAGTTTTTTTTTGCCAGCGTCTGTAAGGTGGTAGTCACTGATGTGATACATGTGCTCTTGGAGGTCTGGAACGGTTCTACTGAGAATCAAGGACTTCGATTGGATCCATTCGAAAAATTTGTCAGCCAAAATGGATGGTACCCGAGCCTCATTGTATAGCAAAGAAGATTCCTCCAAGGTTTGCCTGTAATGCAGCTTTATGGCGCTGGACCCTGCATAATGGAATCCTGTGCAGTGTTTGTTCTGACCAAGATGCTTTCCTACAGGGTGTTATACAGGTCCAGGGGAGTGGACCCCAGCTTAAGGGTGACCCAGTCCCTGAAGGTCTTTTATGACACAGCCCACCGTGATGGGTGAAGGTTGTACTCCTGTTATGTTCAGAGTCCTGCAGCAGGAATATTAAGTCTGCATTTTGTAGTTTATCTTTAAAAAAATATTTGACTCGGTTCTCCCGGTGGCCGCTGAGGGGCAGTGTGCTGGTAATGCTCTGTGTAAGTCTCAGGAGTATTTGGCCGCAGTGTCTCCTTCAGCCGCTAGAGGGTGTGGGTTCGCTCAGTATGTCATACTCCTGTACAGTGTACAGTATATACAGGAAGTAGAAGGGTGGCTATTTTTTTCCTGGTGGACCATGTGAACTGAAGACCTCTGAGACGTACCGTAGCTTCAGCTCATGGCTACACTATGGCAGAGCTATGTGATCAGACAAGTCATGGTTATATACTGCATAAAGGTATACTTACTGCTTAATCTGGGGGGCCTGTACAAATGTCTGTTGATACACCTATGTATGAGTATCACTGCACTTTAAGGAGTTGTGTCTCCAGAATAGAATGCATTTGGTCTGCAGGAGCTTTTTTTTAGGCTGGTTTTGAAGCAGCATAAAAGCTGTATTGAATGCCTATGTGCTTGGCTAAACCTGTAAAACTAGTATGGGACCTGATTCAGTTGTGCAGGGGCATGCTTGCAAAGTGGCTTAAATGCATGTTTGCTTAAACGCATGTTGGATACATGTTGGCATTGGATACATGTTGGCATTGGATACATGTTGGCATTGGATACATGTTTATTTTTATTTTTTTCACAATCAAAAAAAATCTTTGTTGATAAAGATAGCAAGGATGCAAGAGTAAGGAACAGGACAACACAAATAATTTGACAAATATCAAACAGAATCATAGGGTGAACTCTTGATAACAGATGAATGAGGAAACATTGTAATGTAGTAATCATAGCAAACCGTTGAATGGAATGAAGACATCACGTTTGAACTTAGGATGAGGGGGGGGGGAAGAAGGAAGGGAGCATAGGTGAGAGGGGGAGAGGGACAGGTAGGGGAGGGAGGAGGGGGTGGTAGAATAGTGGTATCGCATAAGATAACGTACTTTAGTCTCAGTTTTGGCGGGGAAGCCAAATAGGGTCAAATGGAGAAATCATAATGCAAAAGAATCACAAGTATAATAGTTTCAGAGAAGACAACCAAAAATACAACCAGGAATATGCATACTTTCTAGGAGTCAGGTAAGGTGAGAGTTTGAAATTCATTTGAGTATTTGAAGACTAGCCAGGGTTGCCACGTTTTGTTGAAAGTGTTACTGTTTTATTTCCTCATTGCTGCAATTTCTTCCAGTCTATATATGTGCTGGACCCTGTCCAACCAATCTCTGACCGTTGGGGTATGCGTAGTTTTCCAGAACAATGGAATAATGTTTTTGGCTGCAAGCAGGAGTTATCTGCTTAGAGATTTCTTGTATTTACTAAGCGATAGAGTTTATGTTCAGTAGACAGGCAGCTGCATTTAGGCTTATCCTAGTCTTAGTTATGTGTATAATCCAAGACAAAATTAGGGACCAGTAGTCAGAAATTGGAGGGCAATCCCACCAAATGTTTAGGAAGGTACCAGTCGCTTTGTTGCAGCGCCAGCAGAGGTCGGAGCCCGACAGGGACCATCGCCTGGTGTTGTATGGGGTGAGATACCATTTGCATTAAGACTTTGTATGATATCTCTTGGTATCTCGTACTAAACGAGCACTTATGTGCGAAAATACACGCCTTTTTACCCTTGAGCTTTGCTGAAAACAGTTCCCAGATCCTTTTCCCATCTGTCTTTATGTTGCTTGGTTACTCATGTGTGCATTGATTTAACCATGTGTATGCAATGGAAGTTGTCTTTTAAGACCGGTTCTCTGTTAAAACAAATGGTTTCTAGAGGGGTTTTGTTTCGAAGAAAAGCCTTCTTATTTTTGTTGTTTGTTAGGAAGTCTCTTAATTGCAAGTAGAACCAGGGGCCTGGGGAAGAATCTCCATATTCTGATTTTAATGCGTCTAAGGATTTAATTTTACCTCCAGAAGTGCAATGGGAGGCTAGAAACCTGGAAGTACATTCCGGAATTGGGAAGACTCTCTGGTTTTGGCCTGGGAGAAAATCGGGGTTGTTCGTGATAGGGGTGAGAGGTCCTGGGATCGAAGCAAGATTATATCTAGGTGCTATGTGGTGCCATATCTTTAGTGTGCTCACTACCAAAGGATGGGATGAGCATCTAGGAGATTTAGAATGGATGGACCATGGGAGACAGGGGAGATGTAGGTTGCTGTGGTGGTTTTCTAGTTGCACCCAATCCTTATTTTGGTCATGGCAGTGCCAATCTATAATTCTCGTAATGTGTGTAGCATAATAGTATTTCCCAAAATCCGGTAGGTTTATGCCACCTGCTGATTTGGGGAGATAAAGTGAACTAAGGCTTAATCTGTGTTTTTTCGTATTCCAAAGAAATTCCCTCTGTATTTTCTGTAGTTTAGTAAAGAAAAGGTTTGGTATCGTAATCGGTAGAGCGTTAAAGAAGTATAACAACCTGGGTAGGATTGTCATCTTAAGGATTGAGGCTCTCCCAAACTAAGAGAAGGGCCTGAGGGGTCCACCTCCGTAAATCATTGGAGTTGGAGAGCGGAAGGGGTGTGAAATTGTCCGAAAATAGTGAATCGATGGTGGGAGTCAATTTTATCCCCAAGTATTTGAGTGTGTTGTGTTCCCATTGAAATTTGTGGTTGCCATTAGGTAGAATGTAATCGACCTGAGGCAGATTGAGATTGAGGGCCTCTGATTTAGAGTGGTTTATTTTGAAAGTGGAAATAAATTCAAATGTCTTGAATATCTTAGTGAGGTTAGGAATAGAGATATGTGGACAGGTAATAAAGAAGAGAGGATCATCCGCGTAGGCGGCAATTTTGTATTCCCTATTGTGGATTTGGAAGCCACTGACGTCTGGTGAAAGATTTACGGTCCTAATAAGGGGTTCTATTGAGAGGATGAAGAGCAGGGGAGAAAGAGGACAATCTTGTCTTGTGCCATTCCTAATCAAGATGGTGTCGGATAGGGTGGAGTTAATTTTGATCTGTGCTTGTGGATTTTGGTAAAGTGCCCCTATCCAGTTCATCATGTTGTTGCCCATACCTACGTGCGAGCAGGTGGTTATCATGTAGTCCCACGAGACCCTGTCAAAGGCCTTCTCGGCATCAGTGGACAGGAGAAGGCCCTTTAGGTTCCGGACCTGGGCATGATGGATTAGGCTTAACGTTTTGGTTATGTTGTCTCTGGCCTCTCAGCCTGGCATAAAGCCTACTTTTTCTGGGCCTATTATTTTAATGAGTAGGGGTTTAATTCTGTTTGACAGGATTTTCGCTAGTAATTTGATGTCCACATTTAGTAAAGAGACAGGCCTGTAGTTCGCGCATTCCGTATGATCTTTAGCTGGGTTGGGGACCACGGCTATATGGGCGGCTAGAAGGGAATTGGTGTTATATTGGTTTCCGGCTAGGTAGTTAAAGGCTTTTAATAGAGGGGCGGAAAGTAATTGTGTATAAGTTTTATAATATTGGGAGGTATAGCTATCTGGGCCTGGGCACTTTCCTGTTTTTAGTTCTGTGATTGTCAATTGTAATTCCGCAGAGGTTATGGGCTTTTCCAGGTCGAGGGTCTCATCTCTGATAAGGAAGGGAATTTTGCTATCGAGAAGGAATTGTTTAATTGTCTCTACCCTAGAGGTCGTTATTTGTGGGGGTTTGTGTTGGTCAGGGAGGTTGTATAGTTTAGTGTAGTAGTCATGAAAGATTCCTGCTATATTTTCTGGTTTATGTTCAAGCACTCCCCCGTGGCCGCGGACGGAGTGAACATGGTTAGCTATAGTGGCATCTTTTAAAGCTCTGGCGAGCAGTTTCCCGCTCTTTTTACCATGTTCATAGAAGATACTCCTCTTGAAGAGGAGAGATTTTTGGGTTTGTAGGTTTAGGATTTGTCCCAGAGAATCTCTGGCGTGAGAAAGTTCTTTCTCCACCCTGACCGGAAGGGAGCGCTTGTACTATGCGGCAAACCCACTTCTATATATTTGGATTCTGTCCTCATTCTGCTTTAGCTAGGGCCACAGCTAGTTCTGCGGCCCTATATACCAGGGGTGGGGCTGAAGGGGGCCCCATCAATTAGGCTGTATGGGGCCCCGTGATTTCGATCAGCGGCCTTGCCTTTGCCGTTTTGCCACCTGGGGAAGTCCTGCGATCGTTGTGGGTATACCTTGTGGAGTTTGAGTGGTGTAATAAACCCTGTGTATGAAATTTGACCTGTATCAACTTTTCTTTGGTGGAGATCACCAAGCTAGTGGTATCCGCTAAGCAGTCCTCCCAGTTCTCTTTATCTAAGCCCAGAATGTCTGCCTTCCACTGGTCCCAGAGTCTATCTATTTTGGTGGAGTCAGTTCTCAGTAAGTCCAAATATAGAGCGGAAAGGGCTTTCAACAGCTGTTCCTGAGCCAACTATTCCTCTATGGGGTCCATGCTCAACCTAGAGGGTGACGGGAATTGGTCCCGAGTAGCGTGGCATATCTGGAGATATCTAAAATACATCCACCCAGGTAAGCGGTGTTTGGAGGGTCACGAATGGCAGCAGTGCACCCGCAGAAAGAATGTCTCTCAAGTACTTTAATATGATGTCAAGCCCAAATCTGCAGATCCGAGAGGGTTCTAAAATGTGGGAGGCTAGAAGTCTGCCAACGATGACAGAAGGGGGACCAGCCATTGGGATTGAGGAACATCCATCTGGCTACTGTCCAGACCTTGAGGGTTGTTCCACTAGGGTGTGGAAGGTTGTCATAGGTCTGGTGTCCCCTGTAAACCAAATTTCCTAGTTCCTGAAGTGATCCCAGAACAGCTGCCTCGAGGCATACCGCAGCATTGGACTTGGAAAGTATGTTCCTACATCTGACTGTGACTAGGACAGCAGCCCAATAATGGGTCAAGTAAGTAGTTTGGCAGTGCTAGACCACCGCAGCAGATAGTGTCGGGGTCGATCTAGCCAATCTGGAAGCAGCTCCCCCCATATAAAGGAACCAACGCACCTGTCCACTTCTGCAAAAAAGGAGTTTGGTATCAAGGTTGGGCAGTTACGAAACACGTACAAGAACTTAGGGAGGAATAGCATCTTAAGGAGGTAGGGAGGCCCAGGAGGTGCACCTGGTCCAAAGCTGGGACAAAACTGGGAGCAGGACAAGTTCAATAAGGTTTCAGGTCCTACCGTACCTGGATACCCAAGTACCTAAATTGATCTACCTAGAGTAACGGGGCTTCCATACCGTCCCTAACCTTGGGGGTCCAGAGGAAAAATACATAATTTGGACCAATTTATACAGATTCCCAAGAACCTACCAAATTTGTCAAATATCCTTAGCACCAACTTCAATGACCCATCCGCATCTTGTAGATACAGTAAGGCCCCATACACACGAGCAGACAGATTTGTTCAAATCTGTCCGTCCGACAGATTTGAACAAATCTGTCTGCTGGGATTTTGGTTTGCTCGCATGTACACACGAGCAAACCAAAATCCCCGCCAGCAGAGAGCGCGCTGACGTGGCGGTGGCGGTGCGGCGGCGGAGCGGGACGACATGTCTGCTGGTAAGTGTACTAACCAGCAGACATGTCGGGCGGACAGATTCCCACCGGATAGGTTTCAAAGCATGCTTTGAAATCTGTCGGGTGGACAAATCTGTCCGCTAGCCCATACACACGATCGGAGATGTCTGCTGAAACGGTCCATCGGACCGTTTTCAGCGGACAAATTTGATCGTGTGTACGAGGCTTAAGGCATTGTTCGCCTATAGGGGGATTTTCTCTTCCAGGGAACACACCCTCAGTCCCCGCACCCTGCCAGAATTTCTGATTTAAATTTCCAGGAACTAGAGCAAAAAAGGCTGGGGATAATGGACACCCCTGACGGGTGCCTCTCTGCAGCAAAAAGGGTGCAGTTAAACTGTCATTTGTTCGAATAAAGCTGGGGGTGCCCGGTAAAGCATTCGCAGCCACTTGAGAAACCTAGATCCAAACCCGAAAAGCCATAACAACTCCCACAGAAAGACCCACTCCGAGTCAAACGCCTTCTCGGGGTCTAAGGAGGCGATGACCCCCGTACCACTATTCTTATGGGACAGCTAGTTGGGCGTATAATCCACCCTAGAGGAGTACAAGTGTTGGTAGTATTGTGAAAATCTGTGGTTTATGTCACTAGGCAATTTCTGCACTACCACCTCAAGTCCTTAATTATGCTGATGACAGCAAACTGTCCCTTGGCCAGCCATGCCATTTAGTTGACCACTCCTGTTACGGTATTCAAAAATGTTTTGAGCCATGCTTAGAAGTGATTTCTGCATCTTCTCTGTTCTACACAGGGACACCTCTCTCAGAGCGAACTGCCAGGCCCCATAAGTTACCTGATCGGGATGTGCTACTTACACTGCCTTGTTTTGCCTGACCTCCTCCTCCAACCCCTCCAGAGAGAGTGTTGATTGCCTACGTGCCGTGGATATCGGAGCTATATACTCTCCTCTGGTCCAGGCCTTAAAAGCATCCCATGTTACCAGAGAAGTAGTGTCAGCGTTATCCAGCCAGTAGCTACATATCTCTTCCTGCACCGCCTCCTGGACCTATTCATCCTCGACCCAGTATCTGGACAGCCCCCACAGCCTCTCCCAGGGGGACCTGATTAACAATTTGAGGAGTAAGGGGGTGTGATCCGAGATTCCCCTGGGTAAGATACCAATCTCCGCGACCTTACTAAGTATAGAGTGGAAGGCATAGATCATATCAATATGGGATAGGGACTTGAAAATGGTAGAGTGGCACGTGAACTGTCTAGTAGAGTGGTTAGTATGTCTAGTAGAGTGGTTAGTATGTTAGTAGAGTGGTTAGAGTGGTCAGTTCTCAGTAAGTCCAAATATAGAGCGGAAAGGGCTTTCAACAGCTGTTCCTGAGCCAACTATTCCTCTATGGGGTCCATGCTCAACCTAGAGGGTGACGGGAATTGGTCCCGAGTAGCGTGGCATATCTGGAGATATCTAAAATACATCCACCCAGGTAAGCGGTGTTTGGAGGGTCACGAATGGCAGCAGTGCACCCGCAGAAAGAATGTCTCTCAAGTACTTTAATATGATGTCAAGCCCAAATCTGCAGATCCGAGAGGGTTCTAAAATGTGGGAGGCTAGAAGTCTGCCAACGACGACAGAAGGGGGACCAGCCATTGGGATTGAGGAACATCCATCTGGCTACTGTCCAGACCTTGAGGGTTGTTCCACTAGGGTGTGGAAGGTTGTCATAGGTCTGGTGTCCCCTGTAAACCAAATTTCCCAGTTCCTGAAGTGATCCCAGAACAGCTGCCTCGAGGCATACCGCAGCATTGGACTTGGAAAGTATGTTCCTACATCTGACTGTGACTAGGATAGCAGCCCAATAATGGGTCAAGTAAGTAGTTTGGCAGTGCTAGACCACCGCAGCAGATAGTGTCGGGGTCGATCTAGCCAATCTGGAAGCAGCTCCCCCCATATAAAGTAACCAACGTACCTGTCCACTTCTGCAAAAAAGGAGTTTGGTATCAAGGTTGGGCAGTTACGAAACACGTACAAGAACTTAGGGAGGAATAGCATCTTAAGGAGGTTTATGTGTCCCATTAGGTAGGGAGGCCCAGGAGGCGCACCTGGTCCAAAGCTGGGACAAAACTGGGAGCAGGACAAGTTCAATAAGGTTTCAGGTCCTACCGTACCTGGATACCCAAGTACCTAAATTGATCTACCTAGAGTAACGGGGCTTCCATACCGTCCCTAACCTTGGGGGTCCAGAGGAAAAATACATAATTTGGACCAATTTATACAGATTCCCAAGAACCTACCAAATTTGTCAAATATCCTTAGCACCAACTTCAATGACCCATCCGCATCTTGTAGATACAGTAAGGCCCCATACACACGAGCAGACAGATTTGTTCAAATCTGTCCGTCCGACAGATTTGAACAAATCTGTCTGCTGGGATTTTGGTTTGCTCGCATGTACACACGAGCAAACCAAAATCCCCGCCAGCAGAGAGTGCGCTGACGTGTCGGTGACGTGGCGGTGACGTTGACGCCGCCACGTCACCGCACCAGGAAGTAAAACACTTCCGCGCATGCGCCGAATCCATTCGGCGGCGGTGCGGCGGCGGAGCGGGACGACATGTCTGCTGGTAAGTGTACTAACCAGCAGACATGTCGGGCGGACAGATTCCCACCGGATAGGTTTCAAAGCATGCTTTGAAATCTGTCGGGTGGACAAATCTGTCCGCTAGCCCATACACACGATCGGAGATGTCTGCTGAAACGGTCCATCGGACCATTTCAGCGGACAAATTCGATCGTGTGTACGAGGCTTAAGGCATTGTTCGCCTATAGGGGGATTTTCTCTTCCAGGGAACACACCCTCAGTCCCCGCACCCTGCCAGAATTCCTGATTTAAATTTCCAGGAACTAGAGCAAAAAAGGCTGGGGATAATGGACACCCCTGACGGGTGCCTCTCTGCAGCAAAAAGGGTGCAGTTAAACTGTCATTTGTTCGAATAAAGCTGGGGGTGCCCGGTAAAGCATTCGCAGCCACTTGAGAAACCTAGATCCAAACCCGAAACGCCATAACAACTCCCACAGAAAGACCCACTCCGAGTCAAACGCCTTCTCGGGGTCTAAGGAGGCGATGACCCCCGTACCACTATTCTTATGGGACAGCTCGTTGGGCGTATAATCCACCCTAGAGGAGTACAAGTGCTGGTAGTATTGTGAAAATCTGTGGTTTATGTCACTAGGCAATTTCTACACTACCACCTCAAGTCCTTAATTATGCTGATGACAGCAAACTGTCCCTTGGCCAGCCATGCCATTTAGTTGACCACTCTTGTTACGGTATTCAAAAATGTTTTGAGCCATGCTTAGAAGTGATTTCTGCATCTTCTCTGTTCTACACAGGGACACCTCTCTCAGAGCGAACTGCCAGGCCCCATAAGTTACCTGATCGGGATGTGCTACTTACACTGCCTTGTTTTGCCTGACCTCCTCCTCCAACCCCTCCAGAGAGAGTGTTGATTGCCTACGTGCCGTGGATATCGGAGCTATATACTCTCCTCTGGTCCAGGCCTTAAAAGCATCCCATGTTACCAGAGAAGTAGTGTCAGCGTTATCCAGCCAGTAGCTACATATCTCTTCCTGCACCGCCTCCTGGACCTATTCATCCTCCACCCAGTATCTGGACAGCCCCCACAGCCTCTCCCAGGGGGACCTGATTGACAATTTGAGGAGTAAGAGGGTGTGATCCGAGATTCCCCTGGGTAAGATACCAATCTCCGCGACCTTACTAAGTATAGAGTGGAAGGCATAGATCATATCAATATGGGATAGGGACTTGAAAATGGTAGAGTGGCACGTGAACTGTCTAGTAGAGTGGTTAGTATGTCCGTTTGAGATGCCATGTGGCACCTGCACGCGTGGGCCTCCAAGATACCAGGCTGATCACAGGCGGTATTTCCGGGAGAATTTAAGTTTTTTTCCCCCCTTTGCCTCGGCCGGGTAGTCAAACGCATTCACCATCACTTGGCCTGGCACGGACCATTAGAAACCCCAGTCAGGGCCCTGTATGGACGTGTGAGCCCTTAGCTCCCTCACAGCCCGCAGCATTTTGGCCTGTTTAGGCTTTATCTATCAAGTTTTACATGCCAACTTTCTATCTATCTATCAAGTTTTACATGCCAACTTTCTATCTATCTATCAAGTTTTACATGCCAACTTTAAACATTTGTCTGATAGAGTGGAAATGGCGGAGGAGGAAATTCAAGTATCTGGGGGTGCAGATCACCCCGTCCTTTGACTCTTTATATAAGGCTTACTTCCCCCCCTCTATCGTTCCATAAGAGGACTTTTGCAGAAGTGGAGGGCCCATCACATTTCCCTTTTGGGTAGGGTGGCATCTGTTAAGATGGTCATCCTTCCCAAACTCCTCTAAACATTTGTCTGATAGAGTGGAAATGGCGGAGGACCCTGAGGACCTCCACAATACCCTGCAAACCCTTCAATGACCTTTTGGGAGACCCCCCGGACAAACCTATAGAGATGGACCGGGCGCATCGTGCCCTACGCCCCAAGGGACCTGCCTCCAGACCCTGTGACATCATCTGTAAAGTCAACTCCTTCCCCCTGAAAGAGGACATTATGCGTAAAGCCCGTACCGCTAGAAAGGTGGTCTTTGGCAACGTCCAACTACAGCTCTACCCGGACGTGTCCTGGATAACCCTGCAGAAGCGCAGACTCTTGCAACCCCTTTTGCTCCTGTTGCAGGAACGTGACAAGTCTACCGCTGGGGCTTCCCCTTCAGCCTCACAGCCCGCCGGCAGGGTCAATCAGCGGTGCTCCGCTATCCTGAAGACCTAGACACTTTTTGCGAGACTATGGACATACCTGTCCCCCACCTCCAAGAATGGGACCTGGTGGCCACACCCCCGCCCCCACCCACAGTTTGGCAAAAGGTCCCCCCGACCTAGCGACCCTGGGACCGCCCCCCCGCGGTCCCCCCCAATTTGGTCATGGTTGATGACTGGTGGTATCGGACTCCCTCTTTTGTTTGACCCCCCCCCCCTGACCCACCCATCAGCTTCATTTGCAACCCCTTTCCCCCTGGGCCCACCACTTGACACTTGCTTTGTTCACTGGGCACATACAGTTGGAGACCTGAGAGTGGCGACTTTTCTGGTCACTCACCCCCCTGTAGGTCCGACCTACTAGAGTTCCCTTGGTACCCCATTGTACTTTGTGGTTGCTGTTTACTGTAGTTCTCTATGTCCCCCCAGCCTGGACCGTCTCCCTTTTAGGGGGCCCTGGTCGGGAGGACTTATTGGAACCCTTTGGGCCCCGAGTGGCGCAGTGCACTCGGGCCTTGTTTTACTCAATGTCATTTTGATTGCGTTGCATTTAATGTTGTCTTTTTTTCTTTTATTCCCTTTTTGTTCTTTTTCTTTCTCCTTCCCCTCCCTTGTTCCCGTGGCTCGGTTCATGCTCCTGGCGGTTATCCGGACTGTTCCTGTGGCCTGGCGTCTCCCCCAGGCGGGCTTTGGCATATCCTTGTGGCGGGATCAGATAAGTAACCTCGTGCTTGCACATACCCATGACCATGGCTAAGATTATGTCCCTAAATGTCCACGGCCTAAACTCAAATAGGAAGAGACATCTTACACTGAGGGAGCTCAGGCATTCTGGGGCGGACATTGTCTTTCTCCAGGAAACGCACTTCAACAAAGGGGACTCCTTTGGGTTTGCGTCCAGACAGTACCCCCTGGTCTTTCAGGCGTTCAGTCCTTGAAAGCGGGCGGGAGTGGCCATACTTTTAAGGAAAGGTTCCCCCTTTACGCGTTCAGTCATTTATTGACCCTGGGAGCACTACATCATTCTGAGGGGCCTTTGGCAGCTGCAACCAGTTATGCTATGCACTTTATATGCACCCAACACCCACCAGATTCACTTTCTCTCTAGAGTACTTGCGCGGATGTTCCGGTCACCTAACGAATACTTGCTATTTGGCGGAGACTTTAACTTATGCCAGTCGGTGGCCCTTGACTGCCTGGTCCTGAACCCTTCGGACCCACAGAGACGCTAAACTTTTTCGCCAGCTTACTAGACGTAGGCAGTTTACGTATTACACTGCCCCGCACCGCATGCACTCCCGTATAGACTACCTTTTTGTTAACAACGCCACCCTCCGTGTTACTAGGGAGGCCCGGATATTACCGATATCCTGGTCTGATCACGCCCCGGTGGTCCTGACCCTGGACCTGGGTGCCCCTAACCACAGGCCCTGTCACTGTCAGTTGAACAACTGTTTACTTCAGTATGGCCCCTCCAGGTTGGAACTGGAGAAGACATTGCAAAACTATTTTGTCGAAAACGACACCCCAGATATCTCCCTGGCCACTCTTTGGGAGGCCCATAAGGCAGTCCTTTGGGGTCGTTGCATGGCGCTTTCCTCAGCCATGAAAAGGGATGCAAAAGCATCTAAATTACAGGCAGAGAGGGACCTGAGGACACTAGAGAGCCAACTGCAAACTTCTCCATCCATACCCCTTCTTAAAAAGATAGTATGCCTACGCACGACACTTCGGGACTTGGCCTTAGGCCAGGTGGAGAAGGCCCTACTCTGGCTAAAACAAAGGTACTATGACAAGGGAATTAAGGCTCACTCCCTACTGGCGCGTAAGCTATCGGAACGCTCCCACATGACCACCCCTCACCAGATTAAGGATGGCGCAGGCCGCCCCCTGACCCACCCTCGGGACATAGCTTGGGCTTTTGAGGAATTTTACATGGCCCTATATAGCGACCCTGGCATAACACATGACCCCCCACCCCTTGACCTAGCTGACCGTCTGCGTGACTACTTGGAACGCAGTGGAATCCCCAAGATCCAGCCTGCAGACCTTCTCTCCCTTAACGCCTCTGTGACAGGAGGAACTCACGGCTACCATTAAGTCCTTGCCCGCACATAGATCCCCCTGGCCCAGACGGTCTCCCCTATGAGTACTATAAGACGTTTCTCCCCATCCTCCTCCCGCGCATGTGCAAGCTGTTTAATGCCTTTCTTCGATCGACACCCATTCCTTCGGACATGCAACGGTCGTTTCTAACTCTGATCCCCAAACCCGACAGGGACCCCTCGTTATGCGGTAGCTACAGGCCAATCGCGTTACTTAACTTGGATCTAAACATTTTCACCAAGCTCCTCTCCCTGCGTCTAAACGTGCTGCCTTTCATAAGGACCAGGTGGGCTTTGTCCCTCTCTGCCAAGCGGGGGACAACACCAGACAGGTTATCGACCTGATAGATGTGGTGAGCAGGGAGGGCCGGGAGTCACTGGCCCTTAGTCTGAATGCGGGAAAGGCATTCGACCGCCTCAGTTGGCCTTTCCTGTTTGCCACGTTGAGACACATAGGGCTTTGCGGCCCCTTCCTGCAGGCCATACAGCACCTCTATATGAATCCTACGTCTCAGGTTAAAACCCCCTTCGCCCACTCTCCCTCTTTCCCGATAGCAAATCAAACGCGCCAAGGATGCCCACTCTCGCCGCTTCTGTTCGCGCTTTGCGTGGAGCCCGTGGTGGCATCTATTCGCAAAAACCTCGGACATCCGGGGGGCTTTTGGAGCGGGGTAGGGAATTCAAGCTGGCGCTTTTTGCAGATGACGTTATTCTGACCCTGACCCAACTCAGAATCTCCCTGCCTAACCTGCACGCTGAACTTGATCTATATAGGTCCCTGTTGGGTTATAAGATAAATGCGGCCAAGTCGGTAGCTCTCCCCATTAACATCCCCGATGAGGAGGTTCGACATCTGAAACAGTGCTTCCCCTACCATTGGGCTACAGCGGGTCTGAAGTATCTGGGGGTGCAGATCACCCTGTCCTTTGACTCTTTATATAAGGCTTACTTCCCCCCCTCTATCGTTCCATAAGAGGACTTTTGCAGAAGTGGAGGGCCCATCACATTTCCCTTTTGGGTAGGGTGGCATCTGTTAAGATGGTCATCCTTCCCAAACTCCTCTATCTATTCCAGACGTTGCCCATATCAGTCCCATATGCGGACCTACGTAAGCTCCAAGCGGACCTGGTTCGCTTTGTCTGGAATTATGGGCGGCACAGGGTTCCCCGAACGGTATGACCGCATCCCGCACCGACGGGGGATTGGGGTTCCCTGACCTGCTTAAATATTATCAGGCAGCTCAAGTGCACGCCGTTGCCTCTTGGCCCCCACACACCCGAATAGCTTGTTGTGGAATGCAGGCGCGGAGGTGGATCCGGGACGACTTTTGGGGCCCATGCTTTACCTCAGGACGCTTTGGCGCAGACTGTCTCGGACGCATAGCCTGAGCTCGGAGCGGTCTCTTTTGACCTCTTTCCTGTTCAACCCCAGGATGCCTGATAGTTTGACCCATCAGATGTCGTTGCCTTGGGCGTCGCGTGACCTTTTTCACTTTGGCCACTTGGTGGACCCCATAACACGGAAACTCCTATCATTTTCTGATTTGCAAAAGAAATTCGACCTGCCCCGCCAGGTGTTCTATGGGTATCTGCAGATAAGACACTATGCACAATCATTTGCCCCCAGGCTCCAATTCTCAACGCCAACGCCTTTAGAAAACTGGTACTGGAGGGATCGGCTCGCCACGGGTTGATATCTGATATGTATTGTTGGTTGAATTCTCGCTTTTTCCCCACCCAGGGTAAGCATTCATACATGCTGCGATGGGAGAGGGAGCTCGGGGAGGAGATCTCGGAGATGGAGTGGCAGACGATCTGGTCTCAGGCGGCTAAAAGCTCTCTTTGTACGTTGTATAAGGAGAATTCCTATAAAATATTGTATTTTTTGGTGCATGACGCCGGCTGTCCTCCACGCTGTCTATCCATCCAGCTCAGACAGGTGTTGGCGTTGTCAGGGAGCCAAGGGAACCTTGTACCACATTTACTGGACCTGTCCCAAGATAGTACCGTTCTGGACGGAGACCCAGCAATTGTTGTCTCGCCTCCTGGGAGTGCCGATTCCCTGGTCCCTGAAACTGTTTTTACTAGGGATTTCGGCCCTGAGGATCCCCAAGTCCTCCAAGAAATTGTTGAGGCATGTATTGACGGCTGCAAGAAGCCTAGTTTCCCTCCATTGGAAGCGTCTGTCCCCCCCCCCCCCCTCTCAATCTGACCTCTACGCCAGAATCAAAGATATTGAATTAATGGGAAAAATTACGGCCAGGTTGCATGATAGCTTGGACACTCATGATGCAGTTTGGGCAGAGTGGCATCGTTGGGAGGATCTGCCTTGAGCCATGAGTCGAGCCTCCCCTTAACCCCCCCCTCATCTTCTCTCCCTGTATACCTGCGTTTGCAGTCTCCTTTCTCTGCTCTTTCTTCTTCTCTTTTTTGACCCCTTAGGGGTTTGTTTTACATGTGCTTACTTTTGTCTTTTGGCAGATTGTGTTTTTAGGTTGGCTGCTTATGAGTGGAGTTACGGAGCTCCCCCTGATATCTGCCTTGTATTGTACTGTTATATGCTATGCACTGTTTTCTTTTTTGCTGATGTTCTGCTGACATCCCTGTACTGTTCCTTTTATGGCACTGGGGTTACCTTGTGTCTAATAAAAATTGTTATTTAAAAAAAAAAAAAAGAAACCCCAGTCAGGAGAAATATAGGATCTGTATAGCAGCAGACCTCTGGGATACATGTCTGTTCACTCCGCCATCTTGGACAAGCCCCGAGATTAGTTTGAATAGTGTATTCATATCCGTTATGATGGGTCTGCCTGGATTTCCTAACTTGTGGATCTTGAGCAGCATGTAAAGGTCCCCAATATCTGGATTATCTGGAATCACACTGATAAATTTTGAATTTAGGGTGGGTGGTAGTTTTTTTAATGAGACCTTTTAATTGCTTAGTAAAATCCTGGGTTTGATTATAATCCAGTTTTTTTTTTATAGTAAGTAGCATTCTCCAGCTACCTCTGGCCCTCTTGTATGTATTTGTGTGTATCCATCACAACTGCTTCCCCTTCTTCCGCTGGTTTGCAGGTGATGGCCTGATTTTTGTGTAAATTGTGTATAGCCCTTTGCTTCAGTGGTGAAAGATTGTATAATATTTTATTTTGCTGGGTGGATATCAGGGATGTAACTCACAGATTGAAGCTGTTAATATAGGTGTCCAGTTTGGGGTTGCATCCTTGTGGAGGTATGAATTTGCTGTTCTTTGTCTCTTGGTTGCATTCCATTGTTCTAGGACTCCGTTCATTACTGTGAAAATATTATTTGAGCCTTAGCCTCCTGAAGAAGCCTCCTGAAGAATTCCTTTAGGAAGAGGACTTGCCCCAAAAAACTTGTCCTGAAAAATTGTATGTTGGTGCAAATAAAAAAAGTGCTCTATTGTTTTTTTGCAAGTGCACTAATATGGCTACAATCCACTCAAGCAATGTGTTTTTTTTTTCCCGGATACATGTGGTGTTAATTATTATAAACTGTTTGGTAAGTTGTATGTTTATGCTGCATATTATTTTACAAAATTTACCTCATGCCTTGGACATCTGTGCGTTGGTAAAATCTGATGAGCAATGTATAAACTGAATGTAAGGTATTTTACATTCTGTACTTAAAACAATGGGCTTTGTTTATCTAGTTCTAATTGGATATAAAACATGGCAAATTTAAATTAGCATTACACTTTTTATGATAATATTGATAAAGATGCCAAATTAGCATGATTTAAGTGGCATCCCATTTTAATGTGTTAACGCCTGTATTCCCTATTTGATGTTTCCTGTATGGTTCCATATAAATTGTGCCATGTGCCAAATCTATTCTTAAAACAGATATCTACATTTTCTTAAAACTATAATATATCACTGCCATACAAAGCATATGGTACCAATTTAATGTATATTGTTTTTCCATTTTTTTTAACCAGGCTTGTGTTGCCTTTTGCTTCATCACTATACCTTCTCTGACCAGCATCTTTACCCGGCTCAACTTGTACCTTCACTCTGGCCAAGTGGCTCTGGCAAATCAGTGCCTTTCACAAGGTGAGCCCTTTAAACCCATGCCTCACTCATGAATGTTGCTGGAAACTAGAGTCCATTCAAGATCGTACAAAAGCACATTAGCTCTTTAAATTCTTCCACGTGGTGAGCTCTACAAACCAGTGCTTCTTGCTTGAAGCCTTAACAAACGAATGTCCTTAATAGCATGAGCTTTTTAAAGGTTTGATATGTAGAAGTTGACAGTATTTTGTTGCAAGCTCCAGGCTGTTGTCTTTTTCCTCCTTCATTGTGTCATTTTAAAGTCATTGACCTGGGATAAGCATTTGCTTCAGTTCTTGGTACATGTTTGTTCCAGCTCTCTCTCATGTAGTGTGCCAGGCTTAAGGATGACGGCCTTAGAACATACACCCTCAAAAAAATGTTAGCAGTGGTACTTACCATATTTATTGAGCAACAAGTGAAAAGTTTTCTCTGGTAAAGTAAAGCTAAAGGCAATTTTTTTTTATTTTTTAGTTTCATTTGGCTCGGAGGGGGATTAGACCCCCTTCCCTGTTTGTTTTTGTTTTTTTTGTATTATCTTTATTTTTATTTTTTCAAATTATAACACAAAAACACTATGACTTTACAACAAAGCCAAAACAACCAGGGAGGGAGAGGAGGAGACCAGGGGAGGAACAGAGGGCACAGGGGAGGGGGGAAGAGGAGGGTTCTGAGGGGGGAAGGAGCACCAGAGGGTATGCTTAGCATAGTCCGAGCATGGACAATTGTCTCATATTACCGGGGAGAGCCGCTATCAGTAATGTACAAACGCCAGGGGAAACCCGCCCATCCTGGCCTGACCTGGATATTTGATCCATGTGGGCAGGCCTCCCCTCCAAACTGGAGGAGGGCAGGGTGGCCAGACGCACCAGCTCTAGAGTAGCGGCAATTGTGTCTCCCCTACGTACGAGTAACATTAACAATTTTGAAGTACCCAGAACGGCTAAAAACCTGAGGACCGTCCAGGTAGCCCCAAAAAAAAGGGACTCCCAGGTGTCTCATTGGGAAAACGTATTAAAACAGAACAAAACAAATACGCAACCATCAGTGAAAGAGAGGGGGGGTGAAAAGAGATAAATAGAGTCAGGTAAGGAACAGAAGAGAAAAAGAGAGAAGGGGGAGATAGATAAGGATATGAAGGCATGTGGAACAGCCCCCACCGGATTTGCCGGTGTGATGGACCACTACGAAGTGGAGCCCGTGGTTGCTGATTTTTGGTGGTGCCCCTGAACGAGCCTCCCGAAGGAAGGATCTGCCAAGGTGAGCAATGCAACGTCTAAGCTAGATGATATCGTGGCTGTGTCTCTCCATTGCTTGTTACAAAACTGGGGAATAGGGTAGAGTTAGAGGGGAAGTGCTTTGGGGTCCATGTCTTTTAAAGGTTTGCCAATCACCTGAATGTACCTGCCTATAACCAAAGGTCTTTGCCTGTGACCTTTTACTGTACTCAAATTTGAAGTGGTTGTGAAGGCAGAAGGGAGTGGGAACCGCTGGCTCCTGCTGCTGTCAATCAAAGACAGTAACTGAGTATATTGGGGGGGGGGGGGGGCAAGCATTTTACTGAATGAAATTGATTCATTCAGTTTATTTTGTTGTGATTAGCTGTGATTGGCAACAGCTAATCACATGGTACAGATGGGCTGTGATTGGCCCTGTCTATACCATGTGATCACATTGAACACATGACAACATGAATCAAAGGCATTCATTGTTTACAATTATCATATGATCTGCTGTGATTGTCACACCGATCACATGGTACCAGCAGCCATCAGCTGTGTCTGGTGTACACAGCTGCTCGTGGCAGTAGCCGTGGGCACATGTGAGGCTAGTTTCGAGAGGACATTATGAGACATCAACCCAGAACGACGAACGTCCCGCTCGGCTGTCAAATTGCTATAAGCTGGGAGGAAACTGGTTAAACCTCACATTAATACTGTTTATGTTGGAATGTCTGAATATGTTGTGGTCCGGTCCAGACCGGCTCCTCTGTTTATAAATAAAAACGTTTGAAAAAAAAAAAAAAACTCACATTAGGCTGGAGATCAGATCAACTTTATGTGCTTTGGACTTTTTTCCTCTTTACAATAGAGGAAAGTAGATAAATTGCATTAGACCCCTAGGGGTTAACTCACTGGTATTAGTAACTCAAAGTATTGATGTTTATGTAAATAATCTGGTCACCAGGCAGACAACTTCTGCACCCCAGAGGATTGCCATGGTTTCTTTGGCTTCTGGTATAATATAACAAAAGAGGTCCAGATACTTCTTTATTTCAGTAAAAGTGAGGGAGACAAACTAAGAAGTATCCAGTGTGTTTCAGGGGTCCAAAAGCACCCCCATGTGCTTCCATTTGTATTCCAAGATTTTAGATTTCTTGTCTCTACCTAGTGAACAGTACTGGATGCAGTTTTAACTTTATTACTTTGTTTTCTTTAGCGGATGCTTTCTTCAAAGCTGCAGTGAGCCTTGTTGCTGATGTACCAAAGACAATTGTTATAGATGGCAAGATACGTTCCTCTGAGGCTTTTCTCCTGGAGTTCCTCAGCAACTTCTTCTCCACATTACTGGTTGTTCCTGTAAGTGTCATTAACCTGATAGAATGTTTGTTTTTATTATTTTTTTCTCAAAATAGGGATTTGTTACTGCAGTCATGCGTTTAATAGAGTATACATTAGAACAATATGACATGGTTAGGTGTCGTACAATTCAAAAGGTTAATCATAGCAGAAAGTATGAAAGTCTACCAAGAAATAATGTAGAGCACAATAAAGCATACCAAGGTTGTAACAGGCACAATAAAAGCACCAGTTCATCCCGGGGGGGTTCGGGCAGTGGGCGAGAAGTCGGTAAAGGTTAGCAAAGGGGGAGGGGAGATAGACCCAAAAACTCCACCCATAGTCTGTAAACTCTCAAAGTAAACGATTTGCGGACACGTCCAGGGTGACCGCATCTTATCCTATTTCCAGGGGCAGCCCCAAATTTATTTAGGTTAACTTATACATATGCAGGGCTTCATCAACCATGGTCTCCCAGGATCACACCATAGGAAGGGCAGCAAAGGTCCACTTCATTAAGATTTTTTTTTTAGCATAAGAGATCAACAATTTTGTATGGTGAAAACACTGAGTCTCCTCATGAATAGGGATAATTTCCTGGGAGGCCAGTATAGACACCTGCAGCCGAAGATTATTCACCTCAAAAACCTCAGAGTAGGCAGTAAGCTTTCAGCAATCCCAAAACATATGGAAATAGGACATAGGGTCATGTTCCGGATACAGTGTATGAAACCTAAAGTGGGTATAGTACACTCTGTGCAGAAACGTACTTGTATTAGTTTGTCAAAATCCAAGAACTATACAGAGACAAAAATTGCCGCTCCAGGCAGGTCCCGTATGGTTGGGATCTTTTTCTCAGAAACCGAGGGTGCTGACAATGCACATGGCAATTAGAAACAAAGAATGATTAGGACAACAGCACTCCAATCCAACGTGGCTTTATTGTAAAAAAAACTGCAAACAGGCACTACAAATCACAGCAATGGAACCTGTCCTAATCATTCTTTGTTTCTAATTGGATTAGATTGTCCCTGGAGAAAATAACAAGCTTAGATTGTTCCAAACAGTCCTCCCTATCCAGGCATGTCACCCTTCCAGAGATCCCACAGGCGATCAATCTTGGGGGAGTTAACACACAGAAGCATCCCATACTGGGCCAAGAGTGGCTTATACAAGTCCCCCGGGCCAGCAGCTCTACAGTAGGATCAGTTTGAAGAAGAGGCAACTGAGAAAACTGTGATCTGGCAGCGCACTGCAGTTGGAAATACCAGCATAGCATCCATCATGGTAACGGAAATACTTAAGTTAGTGAAAGGAGGGTAAGGCACCCAAGGACACAGTATTAGCCAAGGCTTTAATAGTAACACCTTTCCATCCAGCCTATAGCAGATTGGTGGCCGGGCGGGTGCTTTCTCATCCTTAGTGGACATCCTATGACGTTCTCTCAGAAGCTAATCACAATAAAACAAACTGAATTTCCTTTCCGTTAGTAAAATGCTTACTTATAGCAATTAAATTCACTGCTGGAAGCAATCAGAATGTTTTTTTGTTTTTTTTATCTGATTGTTTCCCTATGGTAACATTATATTGCTCTGGTCACAGTGTGTTACTTTTTTTTTTTTTATAAAACATTAAAATAAATAGAAAAAAAAATATATATATATACTGTCACCAGTCCGTGTCCCTGATCACGGCCACATCAGTTATATGATGACCCTGTATTGCACTGGTGGCAGTATGTAAAACACATTATTGATTTTTTTTTTTGATCATTTTTAAAACAATTAGAACTTAAAAAGAACTGCCATGCCTCTTACTAAATACATTGGACTGTCTACTTTCCAAAAAAGGGTAATTCGGGGGATATTTGTGCTGTCCTGACATTTTTGGGCCTCACGAAATGAGATGGCCATCAGTACATCAGGATTGATCAATTTTCAGATGTATGCCATAGTTTGTCGACTCTATACCTTCCCTACCAACTAAATAATATACACCAATTTGGGTTGTTTTCACCAAAGAAATGTAGCAGACTACTTTTTGGCATAAATTTATGAAGAGCCGTTTTTATTTGCAAAATGTTATAACGGAAACAAAGAAAAGCATTTTTATTTTAAATGCTCTGTCTTTTTTCTGTTTAGCAAAAAATAAAAAAAAACAGTGGTTATTAAATACCATCATAAGAAATCTCTAGTTGATAAAAATCTAGTTTGGGTATGGGTTGCATTACTGCGCAATTGAATTCAAAGTGCGACATAGCTGAAAGCTGAAAATTGGCCTGGGTAGGAAGGGGGTAAAAGTGCCCGTTATTGAGGTGGTTAAAGAGTGCCCAAACCTGGGGATTCAGAATATTACAAAAATGGCCAAGGTAAGGTATCGAAAACAATATACAGTGATATGGGAAATTATTTTCTACACGCGTGCACACACAGCAACACAGGTTAAACTGGATGTACTGTTGTCTTTATTCAGCCTTACCTACTACAGGCCGGGTTACAAACAACTCCTACTTTTAAACAGAGGGAGACAACAGGGAATCCACCCCTAGGAAGGGAAATTCACTCCTGTAAGAGTTATCACCAATCCTTTTTTCCACAACAACCATTTTCAAAATCCACTTGTCATAGGGACAGAAAGTGCAGTAAAATCTTCTGAACATGGACAAAGATAGAAAAACAAATGTTACATGGGTGGTAACCTTTCCCTATACTATCCAAAAACGTAAAAAAAATTTTTTTTAGCTGGAGCTACACTTAAAAAATTTACCTGCTACAACTTGCATAGCAATTCAAATTAAGAACAAACCTACAGAACCTTATTTGTAACCCGGGGACTGCCTGTATATGTAACTATGTAAGGGTTACCCCAAAGGGGTTGAATAGGTGACCACTGTTTGGGATGTATAAACCTCCATCTGGCGACTGTCTACACTTTCCAGGTGGCGCACGTCGGACCCGGAAAAGTGCTATATGCTTGTGTATGTCAAACTGAATAGGCATAGTTTCAATTTCTAGCTAAAAAATATTTTTCTCTTGTGTTCATGGACGGACACAGCAGATAATCTTGACAATAGGGTAGTTCCCTTCTATCAGGATAGGACTAGGCAGAAACATTGTTAAAGAGTTAATACAACCTTAAACTGTACAGTACCACCCAGGAGGCAGTCCCTCTAGGTACAACCCCTCTTCCTGCCCACAGCAGCTTCAGTTTTTTTTCTGCCTAGCATAGGAGTTGGACCTGGCCCCCTATGGGCCGTTGGCTCTTCTAGTTTTGTTATGCACAAGCTTTTTTGTGTTTTTTTTTTTTTCTGCTACGATCCTGAGATCTGCTATCAACTGCCGACTGGGCGACAGGCTGAATGTCCTAGATCATGGGTCTTCAAACTACGGCCCTCCCAGTTGTTCAGAAACTACAATTCCCAGGAAACAGCGATACTACAGACTTTTTCAGGGCAGATCCCCGGGGGCCAGAGCTACGGCGCCGCGAGGCCTACCACGTGGGCCACAGCAGACACCCCACTCTCCGGCTGCTGAGATCCGTTCGCCTGCCGCACTTACCTCCCACCCAGCGACCCCTGATCCTGGGTTGGTGACTGCCCGGGACGCCATGGAGCAGAAATGTCATCGGGAGGCCCCCATGCTGGAGCCGGACATCCGGGCTCTGTTACAACCCCTCCCCGACGCGTACGGACATCGAGGCCCTCATCCTCCGGCTGGAGGAGACCCACCGGAGGGACATACAAGAGGTGCGGGGAGAAGTGTCCACACTGACGGAGAGGGTCTCGGCGGGAGAGACCTCATCAATGTCATCCCTGGAGGCCCGCGTAGCGTCGCTGGAAAACTCCAGAGACCAGCATCGAGATACCGCCATAGCCCTTCAGCTCCACATGGAGGAAATTGAGGACAGGAGCAGACGCCACAATTTACGGCTGAGAGGACTGCCAGAGAGCGTGCTGAGGGAGGACCTGTTGGAGACAGTGAGGGACATCTTCCGCGAAGTCTTGGAGGAACCGGAGGTGGAGATCCGGATAGACAGGGCACACAGGACACTAGGCCCTAGGCCTACTGATCCATTAAGGCCTCGGGACGTGGTGTGTAGACTTCACCGCTACACCCAGAAGGAAGCTGTGCTGCGCCGCACCTGGGACCACGGAGCCGTGAAGAGAGGGGACGCGCAAATAAGGATCCTGCCAGACCTATCGAAGGAGACGCTCCGCCGGAGGGCCCTGCTGAGACCCGTCCTGGACTTAGCCAAGCAGAAGGAGGTGACTTACCGCTGGGGGTTCCCGATGTCGGTCTCCTTCCGCGGGGGCTCTGGCACCTTCAGCCTGCATTCTGCAGCGGACCTCCCGGCCCTGTTCGAGTTCCTGGGGGTCGATCCCATCCGGATTCCTGACTGGCTGCAGCTGCTTCCCCGGTTCCTCGGAAGGCCCGGTCCACCAGCTCAGCGAGGCCCTATGCCGCCACGTCGCCAGAAGGGAAGAAGGAGAAACAGATCGGCCTCCCGTGAGGAGCAGCGTGAGTAGGCCTTTGGCCTTTTCCCCCTGATCTTCCTTCCTCCCACGTGATTTGATGTCCCCCGCCTCCCACGCTGCGGCCCGATCGGGACTGTGTGCCCTCCCCCCCGTTGGTAGGATCCCGATCCACTATGGGGGATTACACCCGGGTCTTACAAAGTGGAATTAATTTAAGCTCACCCCATCGTCATACCGCCCCCCCCGCCTGTTGCTCTTGACACTTTTACTTTCCACCCATTTGACTTCTGATCCCCCTGGCCCTGCCGCCACCACCCCCCCTCTGGTCCCCTTCGGGGAAACGACACTTGGGACAACGCCGGGGGCGCAATGTGGATGGCATGGAATGCCCTGCTTCTGGACAGGAACACATACCCCAGGGACATACAACCTACAGTGTGTAAGAGATGGCCAACACAGGCCATGAGAGCAATGAGGGATGGGACGTGGCGCTCTTAGCCCCGGGAGGAGTGGGGCTGCCGGGAGGGGGGGTGGATGTGGAAATGGTGGGCCATACAGGGAGAGGCGGGTGGGATACGTTATGGCACTGAGTTGGAAGGAACTGGGGGGAATTGCTACAGGGGATCCCCTTGAGATTGCACTGCACTCACTTTGCCTTGGTTTGCGTGCCTGTGTGTTTTAGACTGTTAATGATTTTACCTGATTGTCCTGTTATCGATACAGTAATTGTAGTTACATTTTTCATGCCGTTAGTGTTGCTGGTGAATATGTATGTTTTATTTGTGCGGATATGCCGGGGGTGGGGGAGGGCCAGGGGTGCTCTCCTTGGCTCTGTACACCTATCACCCCAAGTAGGACGGCGCTCTATACCTCGGGACCTCCATTTGAGAGCCCGAGGAGTGCGATTGCCATTTAGGCTTTCTTAGCTCACCCTTAGCTGCTCACACTCTAGTGACAGCTCCTTTTTCTTCTCTCTTTTTCTATCCCTCTGTAATCCCAGACCCCTGCCCCCGCCCTTCTCCCCCCCACCTACATCCCACCCCCTACCCTTCCCCTCCCACCCCCACTGTGGGGGAGCGGACATGGACCTACTTACTATTTTATCGCTGAACGCGAAAGGGTTAAACACACCGGAAAAGAGGAGGCTGTTGCTGCATGACGTGCACCGCGCAAAGGCGGATATAGTCTTACTGCAGGAGACCCATTTCAAAAACCTCAACATGCCACTACTTAAGAGCAGATACTTCCCCCTTGCGTACCACTCCGCTTACACGGAGGCCAAGTCCAGGGGCGTTAGTATACTAATTTCAGCACGGGTACCCTGGAAGCTGATAGACTCGCAGACAGATTGCGAGGGACGCTTCTTGTTTTTGAAGGGGCTTATAGGCGACAAGAAAGTGACACTTGCCAACCTGTACGCTCCCAATACAAGCCAGGACATGTTCCTGAAAGGACACATGGAAAGGCTCATGCGATACTCTGAGGGACAGCTTCTGGTCGGAGGAGACTTGAATGTTCCCCTGTCCCTGGAGGTAGACACATCCTCAGGTACATTAACACTTATGCGAGACGCACGTAAATGCATTAACACGACGCTGCACTCTGCGCAGCTAATAGATGCTTGGCGTCTTTTTCATCCAGGAGAGCGAGACTACTCCTTCTATTCCAGGCAGCATCAGACATACTCGCGGATTGATTACTTCCTGGTCCCGCACAATCAACTGCACGCAATCAGAGACACTTCGATCGGGTCGATAACGTGGTCGGATCACGCGCCGGTGACGATGACACGATGAAACCCAGACCTCCCAAAGACCAGCATGGAGACTTAATGACAGCCTACTCCAGAATCCGGAGGTAATGACCGACTTGGTCACCGAGATCGACCAATACTTTAAGACCAACGCGACAGACGAAAGTGACCCTGGACTGGTTTGGGAGGCCCATAAGGCCGTAATCAGAGGGGTACTAATTAAGCACGGGGCCAGATTGAAACAAGCGCGAACAGCACAACTAGATGCACTCCTGGCGAGATTGCAGACCCTGGAGACCTCCCACAAGACATCCCCGACCAGACAGACAGGGATTGACCTGGACGTGACTAGGACACAGATAACCGACATTTTACAATTTAAGGCCAAGGCAGCCCTACAGGTCTGCAGGAGGAAAGGATATGAGTCTGGCAACAAATGTGGCAGACTCCTAGCGCAGTCACTGCAGACCCAACGACAGGCGTCGTACATCCCTCAGGTGAATTCCCCATCGGGGCAGAAGGTCTTGCTGCCTCGGCAGATCGCGCAGGAGTTTAGAAACTTTTATAGCTCTCTGTACAACTTGCAGACGCCGACGCTTAGGGGGGGCCCTGCGACGGAGTACCTCGAACAATCCCATATGCCGACTCTGTCGGAGGGGACAAGACAAGCCCTGGAAGAGCCTATCACCTTAACGGAACTGCAGTCTGCACTAAAAAACACCAAACCGGGCAAAGCCCCAGGAGTGGACGGACTGACAACTATGTACTACAAAACCCCGTTCGCCTCCCTCGGCCCACAATTGGTTAAATTGTATAACAACCGTGACAACGGGCAGCTGTTTCATACGGCGACTCTGCAGGCACAGATTGCTGTTTTACATAAAGAGGGCAAAGACCCATCCCAGTGTGGGAGCTATCGGCCGATCTCCCTCCTTAACGCGGACCTGAAGCTCTTCACAAAGATCCTAGCTTCCAGACTGCAGCAACACGTGCCTGACCTGATACACTTTGACCAGGTGGGGTTTGTCCCGGCGAGGGACAACCCTGCCAAGGTCCTCAATCTGTTGCATGTCGCGTCCAGGGGGGGGACACCTTGTGTCCTTTTGGGGACGGACGCCGAGAAGGCGTTCGACCATGTGGACTGGGGGTTCCTTTTGGCGACGCTGAGATACATAGGCCTGGGAGACCGTATGCTACACTGGGTGGAGGCGGCATACTCTAATCCGTCGGCCAGGATCAGAGTGAATGGGCTGTTGTCAGATCCATTCTCGATCTCGAACAGGACTAGACAGGGGTGCCCGCTTTCGCCCCTGCTCTTCGCTCTGACCCTGGAACCATTCATGTGTCATGTACGCCAGCACCCGGGGATTTCCGGGGTACAGGTGGGGGGTTCACAGCACAAGATATCTGCATATGCAGATGATTTGATGTTCTCACTCGCAAAGCCCTTCACCTCACTGCAGAACCTCTTGAAGGAGTTTGAGAAGTACGGTCACCTTTCCAACTTGAAGATTAACTTCTCCAAGTCGGAAGCCATGGGGGTGGGTGTACCTTCAGCCCAACTGACGAGACTCTAAAACAAATTTAATTTAAAATGGACAGATACAGCCTTAAAGTATCTGGGCACGCATATACCGGCGTCCCTCTCCCGGATATTCCAACTAAACTTCCCCCCGCTATTGAGGAAGGTACAGGAGCTTCTGGACCAATGGGGCGGCGGCCTACACCCGTGGTTGGGCCGCTGCAACATATTGAAGATGACGATCCTCCCTAAATTTTTGTACCTTATGCAGGCCCTCCTGATAGCCATCCCGGGCTCCTTTTTGAAGCAGACACATTCCGCCTTCACCCGGTTTCTCTGGGCAGGGAAGACACCGCGCCTGAGCCGTGCTATGCTCTCATGTCCAAAGCTCCACGGTGGTATAGCTATGCCGGAGATTCGCACGTACTATCGGGCGGGACATCTCAACAGGTTGCTGGATTGGTGCCGACACTCAAACACCAAGCTATGGACGCGGATTGAGCAGTCTCAGAGCCCAATACCGCTCCATAGGGCCCCATGGTGCCAATCAACTCTGCCCCCTGACCTGCGACGACATCCCCTCATAGGCACGACCACCCGAATCTGCGTGCAATTGCTGACCGAGTCGCGCCTCTCGACACGCAACTCACACCTGAGACCGGTAATTGGCCACCCCCTCTTCCCCCCGGGGTTACGCGACAGGAAATTCCTCGAGCTGTGGGAGGCTGGGCTGTACCAGGCCTCGCACTTCTGCACAGGTGACAGGTGGAAGGGAGCGGTGGAACTGATGGACCCCGCTGGCCCTTTTAGACTGGACTATTTGAGAGCCCTGCAGCTCAGCCATTTTTTAGGTAGTTTGCCGCCCCCGGAAAATGCGACAGCGCCCCCCACAACGTTCGAAGATCTCTGCTCGGAGACCGGGACGCTCCCCCATGCGCTCTCCCTGACATATAATATGCTGATTACACCACCAGCCGACGACCCACTCCCCTGTATTGCAAAATGGGAGAGAGACCTTAACTGCCAATTCACCAGCAATATGCTAAAGCATGTACTCACCTTCACACATAGGTCCTCTCGAAGCTCTAAGGTCCAAGAAACAAATTATAAAATACTCACCTGTTGGTATAGGACGCCCGAGCTGCTCCATAAGATGTTGCCGGAGACGTCAGACTTGTGCTGGCGCTGCGGAGAGGAGAGGGGGTCACTCCTTCACATATTCTGGTCATGCAGTAAGTTGCAGGGCTTCTGGAGGGAAGTCAGACGCATAACTCAAAGGTTTACGGACCGAGAGTTGGGAGAGGACCCGGCCTTTTTCTTGCTATACACAGCAGACATTCCAACCAAGTCCTATAAGAAATCGGTGGTACGGCACCTGCTGGATGCAGCAAAAGCCTGCATCCCCTTGTGCTGGAAAGCCCCGTGCCCCCCATCGATGGCTCAGGAAGGTAGATGAAATTGGCAGGATGGAGGACCTGATCCTCACTAGCCAACAGAGGCAGGAGGCATACAAGAAGACCTGGCAGCTTTGGGACATGTTCAGATTTTCTGAGGAGGGGCGAAGCCTTAGGGGAGAAACACAGGACAGTCAGCCCGCGCGGAAATGCACCAGCCTATGGAAGCTCGAACCCAGCGGCGGAATTAGGGCCCACTGAGACCTGAGAGACCTGCTCGCTTGCACATGACCCGCATTTACTCTCCACTACCCCACCCCTCCCTCGCCCCCCCCACCTATCGGGATTTTCACCCTTTGTCTTTTCAATCTAATGGACCGGGAGCTGTTCCTGGCCCTCTTCCCCATAGGGGCTTTACAACCCTAACTCTGTTTTTCTTTCTTTTTCTGTCTTTATTCTTTAAAAAAAAAAGGGGGCGTGGGATCGACTGGCCCTGCGGGCCCGGACCCAGGAGTGGCAGAATGTAATGGGGGAGTCTCGGTTGCATGGCTGTGCGATCACTTAAGCCCACTAGGCGCGGCCCCTCAGGGGACACCCGAAAAGGTTATGTCTGAAACTGAGAGGTGGTGAAGGGCTATGCAACCCTATATGTGTATTAACTTATATTGTACTGTCACCTACTGTCCCATTTAAGTGTTATCATGTGTGGTTTGGGTCCGTGTGGGCCGGTTTGTTTCTTCTGCTTTGAATAAATAAAAAAAAAAAAAAGAAACTACAATTCCCATCATGCCTAGTCAAGTCTGTGAATGTCAGAGTTACAATGCCTCATGGGATGTGTAGTTCCGCAACAGCTAGAGGGCCGTAGTTTGAGGATCCCTGTCCTAGATCCTTGTAGTCACCCCAGTTTCAGAGAGTGAACGTGTGCAGGCGTTTAGCTACATGCTGGGTCAGCCACGACATGCCCCATTTGCTCCAGGGGCGGTCGGTGAGCTACGTGCTCTGGGGCACACATATGACCGGGCTAATTACTGTCTCTGTCACAGTGTGCTGGGCCGACAGCAACCTCCATACTGCTCAGGTGGTGGGTCTGTTTTTGTATGCTCCCAGCAAGCCTCGCAGGATCGGTAAATATTTCCCCCCCCCTGCTTCGGTGTGGCTGGACATTCCCTGGGAGGTCAATCGGGGGTCTCTGCCACCCTTTTCCTTCTTCTCTCCCTCCCATCCCTCCTCCTAATGCTTCTGGCGGGGCCTGCTGCTATCCAGGGGTTTTTTCACCTGAGGAGCTCTCAGTGGAGGGCTGCGTGCTGGGTCCACTGTCCTGGGGTGCTATACCTGTGGGGGGGGGGTTCCCCCCATCGTGTGGGGGTTCTGGAGAGTTCGTTGCCTGCCTCTCTGATCCTGCCACCCTGCTCCCTGCTTGTCGGTTGCCATCCTTGTTATTTTTTGCTGTATCGGTGGCCATTTTCACTTGGCCTGTTATGTTGTACCCGGCGGCCATTTTCTTGTAGCCATGCACCCTTTTTTCTCTATGGGGGGACCGCTTGGTGGCCATTTTTTTGTGGTCCGCGTGCCTTGTGCTATTGTACACAGTGGCGGGCATTTTTCAGAGTCCAGAAGTGTCCAGAACAGAGCAGGATTACAGCAACATCAAAGCAAAAACGAACAATGAGGACATGAAAACAGCACTGCAGTAAGGTAAAGGAAGCTATTTAGCTAAAAAAAAATATTTGGTGACCCTTTAAAAGAACACCAGGCTTTCCCCTACCTGTGTAAAACTGGCCGACCAATTGTACAGGGCCTTAAGTTTGTGTGCAAGTCAGCTTTGGATACTATTCAGTTGCTGTCCAGGGCCTCGGTCTCTGCAGTCGTACTGCGTCACCTGATTTGGCTAAAATGTTGGTCCGCAGACCAGGCTTCTAAGAAAGCCTTGCTTGATTTACCCTTTAAGGGAGAGAGGCTTTTCGGAGCACCCCTGGACGACATCATAAAGGATGCCACGGAAGGTAAGAGTACTCTGCTCCCGCAATCTAGGAAGGGTAAGGAGCCACGCCGTAGGCATGGGCCCCACTCCTCCGCTCATAAGCGGCTTTTTCGTCCGCTAGGAGCTGCAGGTAAGTGCTCCTAGACCGATAAGGCTCCTGCTGAGGGACAAAAGTGTCCCAACAAGCCTGCGCACTAACCTGCGACCGCATGAAGGTTTGGCCCTGACCGACTCGTGGGTGCGGGGTCGCCTTTGCTCATTCGCGGCTCGGTGGTCTTCCCTACTTTCTGACCGGGTGGTTTGTGAAGTAGTTTCCTCAGGGTACAAGATAGAGTTCCTCTCTTACCCTCCTAACAGATTTTTTCCCTCAAACCTTCAGCTTCCCCCAACTCGTCGGGTGGCCCTGTTTGGGGCTGTGCAGGATCTGCTGTCACGGGGAGTGATCGTCCCCGTGCCCCCGCTGGAAAGGTTTCAAGGGTTTTATTCAAACCTGTTTGTGGTCCCGAAAAAGAAAGGGGTCTTTCCAATACTGGACCTCAAGGCCCTGAACTGCTTTATAAAAGTTCAGAAGTTCAGGATGGAATCGATGCGCTCGGTAGTCGCGGCGCTCCATCCGAGGGATTTTCTGGCATCCCTGGACATCAAGGACGCATACATGCATGTCCCCATATTTGTCAGACATCAGAGGTTTCTGCGTATTGTGGTCGGGGACGAACACTACCAATTTGTGGCTCTTCCTTTTGGCCTGGCCTCAGCGCCAAGGGTTTTCACCAAGGTGCCCGCTCTGGTCCTGGCATTGCTGAAACAGCAAGTTATTGCTATAATGGTATATTAAGCATTCCCCAGATGAAGACACGTGACCCTGTGTCGTAACGCGTAGGGAAGGGAAGGACGGGCAGATGAGTGACGTGCTGCAAGCATTACGATCCCGCTGTTTGATGCAAATTTTATCTTCATTATTTGTAAGTGCAATTTTTTATTAAACTCCCTGGTTACAAAGATAACGCACTATTGGAGGTTTCTCTGTTTCTCCTCTGATTTCCCATTTTTTGGCACTTGAAAACACCTGAGTATACAGACACCCATCGTTTTCATTGATCCGTGGGGATTACCAGCATTATCGAGGGAGGCTGCCTACACAAAGGATTATCCTACATGCTGGTTGTGTCTTGCTGGAGGTGAGAGTTCTGTGAGACTAGACGTGCTGTGTGGTGGGGTTTTCTCCTTTCCTCACTCCTCTTCAACCGGTGGACACCCTCTTTTTTACACCATCCACATCAAGGACTTTAGTGCACTTCTTAGTGTTATTTTGATTTAGCACTTTTTTGGACTGTTTTTCCTCTTCTTTGTTTTTTGTCACTGATATCACTGATTCAGCACACATTTGTGCACTTTGTGTTTATTCAATATTGTACATTCTATGTTATGCTTTATCACTTGCGCTAGCACCAATTTTTTATTTACTTATTGCTATAATGGGTTACCTCAACGACTTTCCTATGAGACCTGCTTCAAGCTCAGAATTAGAGGTCAATGTGGCGATTTGTCATCCAGACCCTTCAAGATTTTGGTTGGGTCCTGAACCTCTAAAGGTCGGTGCTGGTGCTAACTCGGTGCCTGGAGTACCTGGTCCTGGATTCCCTAGAGGTGAGTCTTTCGGCCCTCAGGCAAATTACAAACTCTTCGGGCGGTGGTGAGACTGCTGATCTCCCGCAGGCGGTCGTTGCTGCGTTTTTGCCTGCGAGTCCTGGGCCTTATGGTGGCCTCCTTTAAGGCAGTGCCGTACAATAAATTCCATACTCGTGCCTTGCAGAAGGAAATTCAGATGAAATGGGACAAGTCAATGATGTCCCTGGATTGTCAGACCCGGGTGGACCGGCGGTCATGGCCTCCCTGGTCTGGTGGCTAAGATCTCCGACCCTTCAGGCCAGGAAGTCCTTTCTTTCCCTTCAGTGGACAGTAATCATGACGAATGCCAGTCTGACTGGTTGGGGGGGGGTGTTTGGGGTGTCCAGTCGGCTTAGGGTCGCTGGACACTGGAAGAATCCCGCCTACTGATCAATGTGCTGGAGCGATCAAGCATTGCCTCTACTCGTGGTCTCAGAGACTTCAGGGGTGTCCGGTCAGGATCCAGTCGGACAATGCCACAGCAGTGGCATATGTCAACCATCAGGGGGGGACGCGGAGCTTGGCGGCAGCCTTGGAAATCGCTCTCATTCTGCGATGGGCAGAGCAGAGTGTGCGACTCTTTCGGCTGTGCACATTCCGGGCGTAGAAAACTGGCAGGCGGACTATCTAAGACGCCAGATGCTGGACCAAGGAGAATGGTCGTTACACCCGGATGTGTTTCAACTGGTTTGCAACAGGTGGTGCATGGCAGACGTGGACCTTCTGGCTTTGCGACTCAATCGAAAGGTTTGTGGCCAGGTCGAGAGACCCCTGGACCGACGCGCTTGTATGTGTTGGTGGCTCTGTGGGGACGGTATCGGCTGATCTACACCTTACCCCCACTGACACTTCTTACTCCTCTGCTTCGCAGGGTGCAGACCAAGGGAATCCAGATGATTCTAATTGCTCCGGATTAGCCTCGCCGTCCCTGGTACGCCGACCTAGTGCGTCCGAAAATACCCTATTGTCCAGATAATCTGCTGTGTCCGTCCATGAGAAACTACAACTACAGAGTAAAGGATTTTACCGTGAGTACAAAAATCCAATTTCTTTATCGTACATCACGGGACACAGAGCGCATAGCCATTACACTTGGGTTATATGGGTACCTTCAGGTGTGGACACTGGTGTAATCAATTTCACAGGAAGTTTCCTCCCTATATAACCCCCTCCCACTGGGAGTGCTTCAGTTTTTTCGCCAGTGTCTTAGGTGTTGGTCACGTCTAGCTGTCCCTCGGAGGTCTCGGGACCCAGGATAGCTAGCCGAATCCGTCCGAAGTGCTTCAAAGCCAAGGTGTACGGTACCCGGGCCCTGCTGGAGTGGGGTTTTTGCCTATAATGCCTCTCCTTGGAGGGCTGGATTCTGGGCTCCAGTGCCTTAGTCTCTTCCAAGAACTAAACGCTACTGATGCCAGGATGCTATATAGGTCCAGGGGTGTGGGTTCCTTAACACAGGACCCCGGTCCCTGAAGGTCCAAGACAATACCCACGGAGATGGGGGAAGGCTGGGCCTCTTGCATTTTGCAATACCCTGCGGCGTGGAGCAGGTAAGAGGGAACATGCGGGACTTGGTTCGACAGTAGGTATCCCCCTGGGGGTTCTGGGTTGGCTAATGGTATGCTTGTGCATCAGCCACTATCTCCACTATGTCTTTTGAGGCAGGATGGGATGTACTAATGTTTACCCAGATAACATGTAGATATATATATGCTTTTAAAGATATGTATTTTGCTACTCCCCCCAGATTTGCCTGTTAGCATGATACTGCAGCCCCACGTGTATAGAGAGGAAGTGCTGACAAAACTCCTGTTTCCTAGGAAGCCTGGGGGACAGCTTCCTCTATGTGTGCACTACAAAGATTAGTGGCTTACCGGGTGTCTGTGTTACTAGCGATGGTCCAGGCTTCTCCTCTGCTCTCTGCTTCCTCCATGTTGGTTTCAGCGTGGGGGGGGGGGGGGCAGCAGCATCAGGTCTCAGATAAAGCAAAAAAGCATTTCCTGGCTGGTCATTCCCTCCTGAGAGCAGTGGAGAGTGAGGACATAGAGCGCGCAGCTGAGCCAGTTCTGGCTAACAGTGACACCCAGTGGTGGTTTGTGGATCTTCAGGTCTGGACTTAGTCCACACTGACCAGAAAAAAAAAAAAAAAAAAAGATTTTTTTCTTAAAGGGACTCAGCCTTAGATCTGGCAGTATCTGAGTCGGTGCAACCTTGGACTCCAGCTAACGGGCATTGGTGTGGCAATACTCACAGGACTTTCCTCGGTATTGCCGCCTTCTCAGGCGTATGAAAATTTAGAATTTTTTTTTACCATAGCCTGTCCTTATTAATGTTTCACTTCTAGCTACAACAGTTGGGTGTTGGCTGTAGGGGTGTCTCAAGGTTGTGCAATGGCTCCCAAGGGATCAGGACCAGCTAAGGCTGCAAAAGGTGCCAAAAAAGTAAAGGGGTCTCCAACGGGGTCAGAGGATTTGGGCCAGGCTCCAGTGGTCCCACCCTTACCAGATAGACCACCGAACAGCATCGTGCAGGAGCCATTGAGGGTGCTAGGGGCAGAGGCGGCCCCCAATCAACCCATTCCCGTTTATGTTACGGAAGAAATGCTAGAATCCACCCTGGGTGGGCTAGAGAAAAGGTTAACTGCTTTAATTGCCTGCTCTTTGCCGGGTGGCAAACGGGCTAGATCCCCGTCACCTAGAAAGGTGTGTTCGGATGCCGAGGTCCTCTCTTCGGAGGAATTGGACCCACAGGGGGATCAAGCGGACCTGAGTCCTGACGGGTCAGACATTGAAGATTCCACTATAGATGAAATTTTTTCGGCTTCTCAAGCAGAGAGTCTGTGGATCCAGTCTCTGACGGATATGGTTCGCACTGCTTTTAAACTTCCAGTGTCAGAACAATTAGCCCCCGCGGTATCCTCTTTAGGTTCCTTGAAGGCACCATTGAGTGGTGCGTCTTTCCCGGTTCACCCCCTTCTGGAGAGCGTGATTTTTCAGGATTGGGCTCGACCTGATAGGATTTTTTTCCCTCCTAAAAGGTTCACCATTCTCTATCCTATGGAAGAAGAATTTGCAAAGAAATGGGCACTCCCTACCGTGGACGCAGCCATTTCCTGCGTAAATAAATCCCTGACCTGTCCGGTGGAAAATGTCCAGGTGTTTAAAGATCCAGTCGACAAAAAATTGGAGACCCTACTGAAGGCTTCTTTTACCACAGTAGGTGCCGTGGTTCAGCCAGCAGTGGCAGCCATTGGCGTTTGTCAGGCTTTAAAGGATCAGACTAAACAGATATTAAGGGACATACCGGCTCAGCAAGCTTGTGAATTGGCTGACCTCCCAAGAGCTCTCTGCTTTGCAGTAGATGCTATTAAGGACTCCGTTCAACAGGCGTCCCGTTTATCTCTGCTGTTGGTTCATATGCGTCGCCTTTTGTGGCTAAAAAACTGGTCAGCAGAGGCACCCTGCAAAAAGCTTTTAGCAGGATTTCCCTTTCATGGTGGGAGACTATTCGGTGAAGACCTAGATAAATATATCCAGACCATATCAAGTGGTAAAAGTTCTTTCTTGCCTGTCAAGAAAAGATCGCGTGGGCCCGCATTTAAGCGACAGGCCTTCGCAGGCTCGGCCCCTTCAACTTCCCGTCAGTATCGACGGCCTCCCGGGCGTTCAGCATTTAATAGCCGCCCACAAGGACAAGCCACGACAGGCAAGAGGCCATGGTCTCGCAAGCCGGTTAAACCAGTCCTCAAGTCAGATTCATGAAGGGGCGCCCCCACTCTCTTGGGTGGGGGGAAGGCTTCGGTTTTTCTCCGAAGTGTGGAAGGCCAGAATTCCCGACTCTTGGGTAAGATCCGTGGTAACCACGGGCTACAAGCTAGAGTTTCGGGAAGTCCCCCCTCCTCATTTTCAGGGGTCAAGTCTTCCAAGCGACCCATTAAAGAGGGCCTCTCTTGTAAAAGCATTGGATTGTCTCTTGCTCCAAGGGGTAATTGTAGAAGTACCAACCCAGGAATGGGGTCTGGGATTCTACTCCAACCTTTTCATAATACCAAAGCCCAATGGCGACGTCAGGCCTATCTTGGACCTCAAACGCCTAAATCGCTTTCTAAACATTCAGACCTTTTGTATGGAGTCCATACGTTCGGTGGCAGCCAGCCTACATCAAGACGACTTGCTAGCATCTATAGACATAAAAGATGCGTATCGGCACGTGCCGATCTACCCGGCACATCACAGGTTTCTTTGTTTTATGATAGATCACCGCCATTACCAGTTCGTAGCCCTCCCTTTCGGGTTGGCAACAGCTCCGCGGGTATTCACAAAGGTGTTAGCCCCGGTGCTAGCCGTCCTAAGGACAGAAGGCATTTTAGTCTTGGCATACTTGGACGATCTTCTGGTTATCGACAGCTCAGCTTCCAACCTCAATCAGGCAGTAGGTTGCACAGTTCAGCATCTAGAGGAATTCGGGTGGATTGTAAACCTAGAAAAATCGGTATTGAAACCCACAAAGCAGTTGGAATATCTAGGCCTTCGGCTAGATACAGACTGCCAGAGGATAATTTTACCTCAAGCAAAGATCAGATCAATAGCTCAAGCAGTTCAAGTGATCTTAGGCAAGAAGAGGCCGACTATTCGCCTATGTATGCGACTGCTGGGGAAGATGGTGGCCGCCTTCGAGGCTGTGCCCTACGCCCAGATCCATACCAGATATCTTCAGGCAGCCATTCTCTCTGCTTGGAACAAGTCCATTCAGGCGTTAGATCGTCCGTTAGTGCTCTCCCCGAAGGTCCGGCGCAGCCTGTCTTGGTGGCTGGTCTCTCAAAATGTATCAAAAGGGAAATCCTTTTGCCCCATCACGTGGAAGATAGTATCCACGGATGCCAGCCTGTCAGGTTGGGGGGCAGTTCTAGAAGAACAGACCCAGCAAGGGCAGTGGTCGGAGGCAGAAAAACTGCTTCCCATCAATATCTTGGAGATCAGAGCTGCTCGGCTGGCCCTGATCGCCTGGACTCTCCCCCTTCAGGGTCTGCCAGTAAGGATACAGTCCGACAACGCCACTGCGGTGGCATACATAAACCACCAGGGGGGCACGAAGAGCCCAGCAGCCCAAAGAGAAGTAAACCTGATTTTCTCATGGGCCGAAGCCCATGTACCCTGCATCTCGGCGGTGTTCATCCCAGGGATAGACAATTCTCAAGCAGATTTTTTGAGTCGTCAACAGTGGCTCCCGGGGGAATGGTCTCTTCACCCCCAGGTATTCCAAGAGATTTGCCAAAGATTCGGAGTCCCAGAGGTGGACATTATGGCAACGAGATCAAACAAAAAGTTGGACAAATTCATATCCCGAGCCAGGGATCCCTCGGCCTACGGGACCGATGCCTTGGTTTGTCCTTGGCACCAGTTTTCTCTTCTGTATGCGTTCCCTCCACTGCAGATGATGCCCCGCCTTCTACGGAGGATCCGGGTGGAGCGCAGGCCTGTGATCCTGGTGGCCCCAGCCTGGCCCAGGAGGGCTTGGTACGCACTCATCGTGAAGATGTCAGTCGGGGCGCCGTGGCCGCTCCCCCTGCGCCCAGATCTGCTGTTTCAGGGCCCAATCTGCCATCCTGCTTCACAGCAGCTAAATTTGACGGCTTGGCGGCTGAATCCCTAATTCTTAAGGGCAGAGGCCTCTCAGATCAGGTCATATCAACGTTGATTCAGGCTAGGAAACCGGTCTCCAGAAATATTTATTACAGAGTCTGGAGAACCTATGTGGAGTGGTGCGAGTCTCAAAAATGGCATCCTCGAAAGTTTTTTATTGACAGGATCTTGCGATTCCTCCAGGTTGGCGTTGACAAAGGGTTGGCTCTTAGTACTCTAAAGGGGCAGGTGTCGGCCTTATCAATATGGTTTCAAAGACCCTTGGCCACCCATTCGCTTATGAAAACCTTCTTGCAGGGGGTCTTGCATGTGACTCCCCCTATTAGAGCTCCCCTCTGCCCCTGGAATTTAAATCTGGTCTTGTCAGCTTTACAAAGGCAGCCGTTTGAACCTCTGACAGAAATCCCTCTGGTGCTACTAACCCGAAAGTTGGTTTTCTTGGTGGCTATGGCTTCAGCCAGAAGGGTTTCCGAGCTGGCAGCCTTGTCATGCAGGGAGCCATACCTTATTCTGCATAAGGACAGAGTGGTTCTGCGGCCTCAACCTTCTTTCCTTCCTAAGGTCATATCCAGTTTTCACTTGAATCAGGACCTAGTCCTACCATCCTTCTTTCCTACTCCCCAGTCCAGAGAGGAAAGACGGCTTCATACTTTGGACGTGGTTCTAGCCATGAGGGTCTATCTCAAGGCTACAGAGAAGATTCGGAAAACAGATGTGCTTTTTGTTCTTCCGGATGGCCCCAAGAAGGGTCAGCCGGCTGCCAAGTCTTCCTTGGCTAGGTGGATTAAGCAGCTGATTTTTCAGGCCTATGGTCTGAAGCGCGTTCCACCTCCCTTATCAGTTAAAGCCCATTCTACGAGGGCCATGAGTGCCTCCTGGGCGGCACACCATCAGATCTCTATGGCACAGGTTTGCATGTCGGCAACCTGGTCTTCCGTACATATGTTTACTAAATTTTATAAGTTGGACGTTGCAAAGGGTACGAACGCAGCTTTTAGGCAGGCGGTCCTACGGGCAGCAGTATAGAATCCTCTGGCCCGGTTCACGCCCCCTTGTTTTTCTGTTGGTGGAGCTATTTTTTCTTCTGACAATGTTTTTATTTGGCTATTCTTGGCCTTACGGTCTCCCTCCCTTCATAGAGCATTGCTTTAGGACATCCCAAGTGTAATGGCTATGCGCTCTGTGTCCCGTGATGTACGATAAAGAAAAAAGGATTTTTAATAAACAGCTTACCTGTAAAATCCTTTTCTTGAAGTACATCACGGGACACAGAGCTCCCACCCCTCTTTTGGGGAACATTGTGTAACCTCGGGAGAATTGCTTGCTACAAAACTGAAGCACTCCCAGTGGGAGGGGGTTATATAGGGAGGAAACTTCCTGTGAAATTGATTACACCAGTGTCCACACCTGAAGGTACCCATATAACCCAAGTGTAATGGCTATGCGCTCTGTGTCCCGTGATGTACTTCAAGAAAAGGATTTTACAGGTAAGCTGTTTATTAAAAATCCTTTTTTTTTCCGGGATTTTGAGTTGTGGAATTCCCAGCTTTCTATATGTATAAAATGCTGTGCGTGTTGGGCCTCCTGAAGAGGGGAGTGTCTTAATAAAAAAAAATGAATTTGTCTAATATGCAGATTTTGAGGTTTGGGTAAACCAGAAAAGGAAAAATATGTTTTTTGTTTTAGAGTTTAAATGTTGGAAGATGAGCTTGGTCTCCTATGTTCAATAGGTTCTGGGTTTTTACTTAGAGTGTGTAATCAGCTGTTCGTTATTGTAGAACATACTGTATGCTCATATGACCTGCTTTACCGATGTAGATATTTACACAAAATTACAGATGCTTTGACAAATGTGTTTTTTTACAGGACCATCCAGAACAGGGAGTTTTGTCCCTGGTTAGAGGACTTCTAAATGTAATTGAGGATTATGCCTGGGAAGATAACAGTGATGATAAAATTTGGATCTACTCAAGTGTGCTGCATTTGTTGGCTGCTTTGTGTCAAGAGAGTTATTTGTACCACATAGATAAAGGTATGATTTGCTAAATGTTACCGATGTATTGCATTTAGAGCAATAATTAAAGGATATTTAAAGGTTCGGGTTTAAAAAAAAAAAAAACATGTCATACTTACCTCCTCTGTGCAATTGGTTTTGCACAGAGTGGCCCCAATCCTCCTCTTTTGGGGTTGCTCAGCAGCGCTCCTGGCTTCTCAAATGCCCCATTGGAGAGCCGCTCTCCCTCAGGGCACTCATGTGGGTGCGCTCCAGTGTCTTGCTGCTGTGTCCATTGACACAGACAGCAGGACTCGGCCCTGCCCCCGGCTGCCACATTGGATTTGATTGACAGCAGTGGGAGCCAATTGCTGCTCTGCTATCAATCTATCCAATCCGGATCCAAGATACAGGGTTGAGCTAGTGAGCCTGTCCCCGAATCTGGAAAGACCGGGTTCATGTAAGTAAAAGGGGAGCTCTGGGGGGCTGCTACATCACAGGAGGTTTTTTACCTTAATGCATTAAGGTGAAAAACCTTGAGGGTTTACAACCCCTTTAATGCAGTTGCCTGACTTTGACTTTGTTCAATAACAGCATCAGTAATGATTTGGAATAGTTTTCCATTCCTTTAGGGATTAAGTTGGTGGTCTTTTTGTTACTGGTATTTCTCAAAATGGCATATACAGTCTACACACCCCTGTTAAAATGTCAGGTTTTTGTGATGTAAAAAAAATGAGACAAAGATAAATCATTTCAGAACTTTTTCCACCTTTAATGTGACCTATAAACTTTTTTTTTTCTAACTCATGTTAACCCCTTCCATACCGGGCCATAGGGGATTGACGTCTGCAGCAACCCCTCACTGATGAGAGTGGAAGTCATGTGACGTCCTTTGTTCCCGGCGTTCTAGGGCGCGCGCGGCACCACTCGCGATCCCGCGCGCGTGCCCGGTGGCCGCGATTGCCGCCGGGCACCCGCGATTGCCGCTGATCACGGCAGGGGTGTGGATCTGTATGTGTAAACACACAGATCCACCTCCTGTCAGCGGTGAGGAGACTGATGTGTGTTCCCAGTACAGAGGAACACACATCGGTCTCCTCCCCTTGTGAGTCCCCCTACAGTTAAAACATACTTTAGGGAACATTTTAACCCCTTCAGCACCCCCTAGTGATAACCCCTTCCCTGCTAGTCACATTTACACAGTAATCAGTGCAGTTTTATAGCACTAATCGCTGTGTAAATGTGAATGGTCCCAAAAAAGTGTCCGATATGTCCGGCGCAATGTCACGGTCACAAAAAAAAAAACGCAGATCGCCGCCATTACTAGTAAAAAAAATAAAAAAAATTATTCTATAAATCTATCACCTATTTTGTAGACGCTATAACTTTTGCGCAAACCAATCAATATACGATTATTGCGTTTTTTTCCCAAAAATACGTAGAAGAATACGTATCGATCTAAACTGAGGAAAAAATATATCTGGGCTATTGGGTAGAGTGACAAGACAAAAGCCTTTTCTTAAGAAAAACTTCCAAGCCCAAAAGCATGTGGGAAAATGTGTTATGGTCTGATGAAACCAAGGTTGAACTTTTTGGCCATAATTCCACCAAAAGAACAACATACCCACCGTGAAGAATGGTGCTGGCAGCATCATGATTTGGAGCGGTTTCTTTTCTTTAGCTGGAACAAGACCTTTGTCAAGGTAAAGGAATTTATGAACAGTGCCAAATACTTGTCAATATTGCCACAAAACCTTCAGGCTTCTGAAAGAAAGTATAACATGAAGAGGAACTTCATCTATCAGCATGACAACAACCCAAAACATACATCCAAATCAACAAAGGAATGACTTCACCAGAAGATTAAAGTTTTGGAATTGTCCAACCAGAGCTCAGACCTGAATCAGATTGAAAATCTGTGGGATAATCTGAGGGGGGTTGTGCACAGGAGATGTCCTCGAAATCTGACAGATTTGGAGTGTTTTTGCAAAGAATGGGCAAATATTGGCAAGTCAAGATGTGCCATGCTGATAGACACATACCCAAAAAGACTGCGAGTGCTGTTATAAAATCAAAAGGTGCTGCAACAAAGTATTATGCCACGTACACACGATCTGAAATTCCGACAAGAAAACCGTGGATTTTTTTCTGACGGAATAATGGCTCAAAACTTGTGTTGCATACACATGGTCACATAAATCTTGTCGAAAATTCTGACCGCCAAGAACACGATGACGTACAAGACGTACGACGAGCAGAGATCAATGAAGTTCAATAGGCAGTTTGGTTCTTCTGTTTGATTCTGAGCATGCCTGTCTTTTTGCGCATCGGAATTGCATACAGACAAGCAGATTTTCCTATTTTCTCTATTCGGAAAAATAGAGAACCTGCTCTCAATCTTTTGTTGGCGGAAATTCTGACAGCAAAAGTCCAATGGAGCATACACACGGTCGGAATTTCCGACCAAAAGCTCCCATTGCACTTTTCTTGACGGAATTTCTGATCGTGTGTACGCAGCATTATTTTAAGGGTATGTACACCTATGCAACCATATTATTATAATTTTCTAGTTTTTTTACTTCCCTCCACCTAAAAGATTTTGGTTTGTTGTTCAACTTTGTTGTTCACATTAAAGGTGGAAAAAGTTCTGAAATTATTTATCTTTGTCTCATTTTTTTAGACTTTTTATATCCACTGTAGTAAGTATGTACTGTTTATAGAATTATATATATATAACTGTGTATGCTATTCCACTCCTCTAGCCAAGTATTCAAGTGGTATTTTGGAGTGATTACTTGCATTTGGAGAACCTGCAACTACAGAAGTGTAAGTTAGCTGCATAAACTGTGTTTTGAACTGGAGTGGAGCAGCGTCAACAGTAAGCTATATTGAGAGGAAATGGAACACCAACATTATGAGGATAACTGACTTTGTATGAATGTGTTCATGCAGTCCATTCAATAGGATCATGCAGTAACTTGTGGTTGTAGCCCTAAAAAAAAAAAGCAAAAAAAAAAGAAAAGTTTTTGTCCCTTTAACCACTTAAGGACCGGACCAATATGCTGCTAAAAGACCCAAGGTGTTTTTACAATTTGGCGCTGCTTTAACTGGTAATTGCGCTATCATGCAATGTTGTAACGAAACGTGCGTCCTTTTCTTCCCATAAATAGAGCTTTTTTTATGGTATTTGTTTGCCTCTGCGATTTTTTATTTTTTTGCGATATAAACAGAAAAAGACTGTCAATTTTGGAAAAAAAAAACTTTTTTTCTTATAACAAAAAGTAAAACATATTGAATAAACTAAATTTTAGTCAAACATTTAGGCCAAAATTTATTCAGCCAAATGTCTTTAGTAAAAAAAAATCGCAATAAGCGTATATTTATTGGTTTTCGCAAAAGTTATAGTGTCTACAAACTAGGGTACATTTTCTGGAATTTACACAGCTTTTATTTTAGCCTATCTCATTTCTTGAGGTGCTAAAATGGCAGGGCAGTACAAAATCCCCCCAAATTACCCCATTTTGAAAAGTAGACGCCCCAAGGAAACTGCTGAGAGGCATGTTGAGTCCATTGAATATTTTTTGTTTTTTTGTCACAAGTGATTGAATAATGACAAAAAAAATTTTTTTTTTACAAAAAGTTGTTACTAAATGATATATTGCTCACACATGCCATGGTTATATGTGGAATTGCACCCCAAAATACATTCTGCTGCTTCTTCTGAGTACGGGGATACCACATGTGTGGGACTTTTTGGGAGCTTAGCCGCATACGGGACCCCAAAAACCAATCACCGCCTTCAAGATTTCTAAGGACATACATTTTTGATTTCACTCACACAAATCTTGAAGGCGGTGATTGTTTCTTTCTCGTACATCACGGGACACAGAGCGGCATATTCATTACTATATGGGTTATATGGAGTACCTTCAGGTGTGGACACTGGCAATCTCAAACAGGAAGTCCCCTCCCTATATAACCCCCTCCCCTAGAGGGAGTCCCTCAGTTTTTTCGCCAGTGTCTTAGGTGTTGGTCACGGAATAGCTTTGCTCCACATCCTTGGGATTAAGGCGGGCTAACCGGATCTGTCCAAGGAGCCTCAGTGCCAAAGTGGACAGTACCCGGGCCCCAAACCGTGGGGTTTTGCCTATAATGCTCCTCTTTGGAGGGCTGGACCCTGGGCCCAGGACTTGGAGTTCGTAAAGACCATAAGTTCCTGTTTGCCAGGGTGCTATATAGGTCCAGGACAGTGGGTACCTTCATAGGACCCCAGGGCCTGAAGGTCTATTACGCTACCCACGGAGATGGGAGAAGATTGGATCATTTTGCTAGACAAACATCCTGCAGCATGGAGCAGGTAAGAGGGGAGCCTGCGGGACTTGGTTCGACAGCAGGCTCTCCGGGGTAACCTAAAAGGGGGGTAGCCTAAGTATGCTCTGCATTGGCAACCTTGCTCACTATGTCTGAGTAGACAGGATGATCTCATTCCCCCATCACTAGGTTCCCCTGTCTAAGAAACAATTGTGTTTGCTAGCTACCTGCTGCTTTCTTCCTAGGGCTAGTAAGGACCCCTATGAGGCCTTTTGGAGAGTCATACCTGGCCGGGGTTTGGTTCTGCCGCCTGGTACTGCAGTCCTGGGTCTCCAGCAGCGTGGCTCCTCCATGTACTTCCTGCTCCGGCATACGCGCGCGCGTGTGCGCGCACGTCTTATAGACGTTTTTCGCGCCGTTCGGTGGGGAGAGCGGGGGGGGCGTGCCTGCAGCGTCATCAGGGGCGGGCCTTGTGTGCTGTTATAGATCAGCAGGCTATAGTCAGTGCTCAGTCTGAGGCTGATCTGGAAGGGAGAGGACGCAGAGCGGCAGAACAGTGACTCCCGGTGGCGGAAGAGGGGTAGTACATGCTGGACTTGGTTCCAATGCTTTTCTGTTAAGCCAAAAAATCCCCCTTTTTGCAACAGGTTGGAGGCTGGCAAACTAAGTTTGGGGTCGCTGTATGTTTAAAAAAAAAAAGAAAACATACGGGATCCCATCAGTTTTTGGGCATTAGTGATCTATTGTCCCCTAAGCTCTGGTTTTGTACTCCTGGCCACTACAGTCTGTTGTGTGGGCGGAGTCCCTCGATTTTGTATTATGGCTTCCAAAGGTTCGGGGTCAAAGGGTACAAAAAAGACCAAAAAACAAAGGGGTTCCCCTTCTGATTCTGATGATATGCCGATACTTTCCCCGCAACTTATTAACATAAAGGGCGCCTTGGATGAGCCATTAGGGGGATCTGGTGCGGAGGCTGGCCCAGATCAGCCCAGCCCTGTGTTTATCACAGAGGAGATGCTAGCCGTATCCCTAGGGGGGCTAGAAGAGAGAATAGCAGCATTGATCGCTAGAGCTATTCCTGGTAAGAAACGGGTTAGATCCCCATCACCAAGAGGTGTATCCTCAGATGCTGAGATTCTCTCTCCGGAGGAATTGGAATCACAGGAGGATCAACTAGACCTGAACCAAGAGGGTTCAGGGATTGAGGGATCTGCCTCTGAGGAACCATTTTCAGACTCCCAGACAGAAAGACTGTGGGTACAGTCTTTGACGGACATGGTCCGCTCGGCATTTAGTTTACCATTGCCAGAGCCTCAGGTTCCTCCGGTATCCTCTCTGGGCTCTTTGAAAGCTCCGTTAAGCAACGCAGTGTTTCCGGTCCATCCTCTCTTGGAGGAATTGATCTTTCGGGATTGGGTACGGCCGGACAGGATTTTCCTGCCACCGAAAAGATTTGCGGTCATTTACCCCATGGAGGAAAGATTCTCCAAGAGGTGGAGGCTCCCAGTAGTGGATGCAGCCATCTCATGTGTGAATAAATCACTAACTTGCCCGGTGGAAAACATACATATGTTTAAAGATCCGGTTGATAAAAGGTTAGAGACACTTTTAAAAGCATCCTTTGCTACGGCAGGAGCAGTGGTACAGCCAGCTGTGGCTGCGATTGGTGTTTGTCAGGCGTTAAAAGACCAGACAAAAGAAATGTTAAAGGACATGCCTACCCAACAAGCAGAAGAGTTTTCTGACATTCCCAGAGCTCTGTGTTTTGCTGTAGATGCTATAAAAGATTCCATCCAGCAGGCCTCTCGTTTATCACTATTTTTGGTGCACATGAGAAGGCTCTTATGGTTGAAGAACTGGGCGGCGGAGCCCCCATGCAAAAAGCTTCTGGCAGGGTTTCCCTTCCATGGAGGACGACTCTTCGGAGAGGATCTGGATAAATATATTCAGACTATTTCAAATGGCAAGAGTACCCTTTTACCGGTCAAAAAGACATTCCGGGGTCCTACATTTAAAAGGCAGCTCTTTCCTGTCTCGGGGCCCTCAAATTCCAGGCAGTATCGACGGCCGCCTGCACAATCCAACGTTAACAGTAGATCGCAGGGACAGGCCCCTGGGGGTAAGAGGCCATGGTATCGCAAGCCGACAAAGACAGCCCCTAAGTCTGCCTTATGAAGGGGCGCCCCCACTCTCGCGGGTGGGGGGAAGGCTTTGTTTCTTCTCAGAAGTTTGGGAAGCCAAGATCCCCGACAAATGGGTCCGGGCATCTGTAACCACAGGCTACAGACTGGAGTTTCTAAGGTATCCTCCGCCTCATTTTCAAGAATCAAGGCTACCAAGGGATCCAGCAAGGAAGGCCTCATTGCTGGCAGCTTTGGATCACCTGCTCTGCCAGGACGTAATAATAGAGGTGCCAGCCCAAGAGCAAGGGCTAGGTTTCTATTCCAATCTCTTTGTCATACCAAAGCCCAACGGCGATGTCAGGCCAATCTTGGACCTAAAGAGGTTAAACGGTTACCTAAGGGTTCGTTCCTTCCGGATGGAATCCATCCGGTCAGCAGCCGCCGCGCTTCAGAAGGACGATTTTCTGGCCTCCATAGACATAAAGGATGCTTACCTTCATGTACCAATCTTTCAGTCGCATCAAAGATTTTTACGCTTCGCGGTGGGGCAGCGACACTTCCAATTCAGGGCGCTCCCCTTCGGGCTGGCCACGGCCCCCCGGGTATTCACGAAGATCCTAGCCCCAGTTCTGGCCAATTTAAGGATCCAAGGGGTCACAGTCCTAGCATACTTGGACGACCTTTTAATCATAGATCACTCACGGCCGGGTCTGCAAAAGGCAGTAAACCTTACGGTTCGGTACCTCGAAGAATTCGGCTGGGTCCTAAACCGGGGAAAGTCAGCGTTCCAGCCTACAAAGCAGTTGGAATACCTCGGCATGAGGTTAGACACAGAACAGCAAAGGGTGTTCCTGCCCCTGGTAAAGATCGAGGCTATCAAGGGGTTGGTTCAGTTGGTTCTAAACAAGAAAAAACCAACTATTCGCCTGTGTATGCGAGTACTAGGCAAGCTAGTGGCCACGTTCGAGGCAGTACCATACGCTCAGATCCACACTCGCGTCCTACAGGCAGCCATTCTAGCAGCCTGGGGCAAGAGGGCACATGCCTTAGAGTCCCCTTTGACGCTATCATCAAGGGTCCGACAAAGCCTGGCATGGTGGTTGAACCCCCAGAATCTTCTAAAGGGAAAATCCTTCAGCCCTGTTGTCTGGAAGGTAGTTACCACAGACGCCAGCCTGGCAGGCTGGGGGCGGTCTTCGAGGGGTTCTCTCGCCAGGGAACTTGGGTGAAAGCAGAGAGGCAGCTCCCCATCAATATCTTGGAGATCAGAGCTGCTCGCCTAGCCCTTCTGGCATGGACCTCCAGATTAAAGGGGTTCCCGGTGAGAATTCAGTCAGACAATGCCACGGCGGTGGCATACATAAACCACCAAGGGGGAACCAGGAGTCAGGCCGCTCAGAGGGAGGTGAGCTTGATTTTTCAGTGGGCAGAGGTTCATGTACCCTGCATTTCGGCGATATTCATTCCCGGAGTGGACAACCTGCAGGCAGACTTCTTAAGTCGCCAGAGTCTGTTGCCAGGGGAGTGGTCTCTGCATCCCCAGGTCTTTCAGACAATCTGCCAGAGGTGGGGAATGCCAGACGTAGATATAATGGCATCCAGGTTCAACAAGAAACTAGACAGGTTCGTGTCTCGAGCGAGGGATCCTATGGCCTGCGGAACCGATGCGTTGGTTTGCCCTTGGCATCAATTCAAACTTCTATATGCATTCCCTCCGCTACAGTTACTCCCTCGCCTGTTGCGCAAGATCAGAGTGGAGCACAAGCCAGTCATTCTAGTAGCTCCGGCTTGGCCCCGGAGGACTTGGTACTCGCTAGTCCTGAAGATGGCAGTGGGAGACCCTTGGACTCTTCCTCTACAACCAGACCTACTCTCACAAGGCCCGATCCTCCACCCTACATTACGGCGTCTAAATTTGACGGCCTGGAGGCTGAATCCCTGATTCTCAGGGGTAGAGGTCTGTCTAGGCAGGTAATTCCTACCCTGATTAGGGCTAGAAAGCCGGTCTCCAGGGTGATTTATTACAGGGTGTGGAGGAACTACGTAGGCTGGTGTGAATCCAAAAGATGGAATTCCCGCAAATATACTATTGATAGGGTGTTAAGTTTTCTCCAGCTAGGAGTGGATAAAGGCCTGGCACTAAGCACAATCAAGGGACAGATCTCAGCTCTGTCAGTGTGGTTTCAGAGGCCGCTGGCCACCCACTCGCTGGTAAAGACCTTCTTACAGGGGGTCTTGCGTATTAATCCTCCTGTCAAGTCACCAATTTGTCCATGGGACTTAAATCTTGTCCTGTCCACTCTACAGAAACAACCCTTTGAGCCGTTGGCTGAGATTCCTTTAGTCTTACTGACAAGAAAGTTGGTTTTCTTGGTCGCCATAGTTTCGGCCAGGAGAGTGTCAGAATTAGCAGCCTTATCGTGTAAGGAACCATATCTCGTTCTGCATAAGGACAGGGCAGTTCTCCGGCCCCATCCTTCCTTTCTACCAAAGGTTATATCCAAATTTCACTTGAACCAGGATTTGGTACTTCCATCCTTCTTTCCAAAACCCACATCTAGAAAGGAGGGGTTGCTGCATACCTTGGATATTGTCCGGGCCATGAAGGCCTATCTTAAAGCTACAGAAAAGATCCGGAAAACAGATGTGTTGTTCGTTCTACCAGATGGCCCCAAGAAGGGGCAGGCAGCTGCAAAATCCACCATCTCGAGATGGATTAGACAATTAATCATTCAAGCCTACGGTTTGAAGAGGTTGCCTCCTCCTTTGTCGGTAAAGGCCCATTCTACCAGGGCCATGGGCGCCTCCTGGGCAGCACACCATCAGATCTCTATGGCTCAGATATGCAAGGCAGCGACGTGGTCATCAGTCCACACGTTTACAAAGTTTTATCAACTAGACGTGAGAAGGAATGCAGATTCTGCCTTTGGACAGGCAGTACTACAGGCTGCAGTTTGAGATCCTCGGGATCAGAAGCACCCTTGGTTGTAAAAAAAAAAAAGAAAATTTTTTCTTGACTAAGTTGGAATTATTATTATTATTTGAGTTTACCTCTAAATTGAATCCTTCTTTGGAAGATGTCTCCCTCCCCTCATTAAAGCATTGCTTTCGGACATCCCATATAGTAATGAATATGCCGCTCTGTGTCCCGTGATGTACGAGAAAGAAAAAGGGATTTTTAAATACAGCTTACCTGTAAAATCCTTTTCTTGGAGTACATCACGGGACACAGAGCTCCCACCCCTCTTTTGGGTGACCATTTTGGGAGGCATACTGCTTGCTACAAAACTGAGGGACTCCCTCTAGGGGAGGGGGTTATATAGGGAGGGGACTTCCTGTTTGAGATTGCCAGTGTCCACACCTGAAGGTACTCCATATAACCCATATAGTAATGAATATGCCGCTCTGTGTCCCGTGATGTACTCCAAGAAAAGGATTTTACAGGTAAGCTGTATTTAAAAATCCCTTTTTTCCTCCCTTTAAGAGGCGGTCCCTCAGGTCTCTGCTCAGTCTTAGTGTTTCCTCCATCCGGAGGAGACATGTTGCCAGAGAACCTGAAGGAGGGTTTCCATCTCTCAATGGCTGACCAGGACAGGCGTTCACTAAGGCAGCAGTGATTTGTGCATGTAGCAGCAGTTCGCAGAGACTGGTGGAGCCTCAGAATGGCAGGGGGTCAGGGGACTCATCGGTGCCATTTAAATTGTGGTGGTGGACGGTTTCTTGCATGGTTACGGGCAACCCTTCGTTACAGCAGGCAGGAGGTGTCCCGGATCATTCCCCCCTCTGTGCCCAGGCGTGGAGAAAGGCGGTGATGTAGTGTCCCCTTGGCATGCTCCGGCGGGGGGCGTGTTCCCACGTGGGAAGCTTTCTTGACCCGGAAGACGCGTGGCGTCACTTACGGGGAGGGATGATGTCATCGATGTGCGCCAGGGACCTGGTCCAACCCCTTAAATGTGCAGGCAGAATGAATGGCGGCGCTGGTGCTAGCACACGTGGACGTGGCTGCAGACGGCAGTATCGGATGCCACACGATCCCAGAATGCGGGAGGAGGATGAAATGCCATTAGTCCAGGTTTCTGGAAATGAGAGTACCAGCAGGATACTGGTAGGCACCAGTGGGTGACCTTTGTGTCCATTTTAAGGGGAAAGCAGCTAGATAGTGGTGGTCACTAGCTTAGCTGGGGCTTACAGGGGTACTAGTGTCACCGGGTGTGCAATGTAGTATTGTATGGTGGAGAGTGCTGTAGTCTCACCGCCATGGGGCCCCTGTGTTTTTTTTTATCTGTTGGCAGGTGAAAACGCCTAAGAAGCCAACGCCCAATTCCAAACAGCGGTGTGCAAAATGTGCTAACAAGTTAGCGTTGGATTACACAAAACTGCTATGCCAAGTTTGCATCGACATGCTGGTTATATAACAGACAATGTGTATGCAAAAATGTTTGGTCCTGTAAGAGATGAGATGGCTAAAACCTTTAAGGATCTCAAAAAATTCATTACAGAGGTCAAAGCTCCAACAATTCATTATGGGAGTCCCTCTACCATAGCCTCACCCAGATCAGAAGTCGCATCAGGATCGCATGAGTCAGTAAGGTAGCGAGCAGGCAGCAGCGCAGCTAGCGTTATGGCCAGCGATGACTCAGAACCAGAACAGGAGCAGGGGGGTGAAGAAAGGGACCCAATTACAAATTATCGCTAGAGGATGTGGATGATTTGCTTGGGGCCATTTATGAAACTTTGGAAATTGAACATGAAAAAGAAGAACCTTCCAAACATGACCTAACGTACCAAGGTCTGAGGAAGAAGAATTCCAAGGTGTTCGCAGTTCATCAGGTGATGTCCGATACCGTGAAAAATGGACAGATCCAGAGGAAAAATAGTCACAAAAAGCGATTTCATTTTAGTGACGATCCAATAGAGGTGTCCAACAAAAATCCGAAATTGGATGCACCACTTTCAAAAATTTAAAAAAATTCTTCAGTAGCATTTGAAGACATGAGGGAACTTAAAAGATGCCATGGATAAAAAGGGTGATATCATCTTCAAAAGAGTCTGGGAGACAAGTGTCGCCAGCCTAAAACCAGCGCTAGCTACCACCTGTGTGGCAAGAAACCTGGAATTTTGGTTGACCCAGTTACAAGAGCATATTAAAAATGGGACACCTAGAGAGGAGATTCTGAAGACTCTTCCATTACTCTCTAAGGCAGTAGGTTATATTGCAGATGCTTCCGCAGAGTTGGTTAAACTGGCAGCAATGTCAGGTGAACTAACTGTCGCAGCAAGATGTGCGATTTGGATGAAAACCTGGACAGGTGATGCTGCATCCAAAACAAGATTGTGCAATTTACCATTCACAGGAGATTTGCTTTTTTTGGGTCAGGCCTAGACTTGGCCCTGGATAGAACAGCACATAAGACCTTTCCTGCTGGAAAAAAGCAAATTTCCACAAAAAAAGATTTTTTCGTGGAAGAAGAGATCATCCCCAAGAGGGAAAGAAAGAGTTCCTGAAAAAAATTTGAAGGGGTCACAAGGGAAGACCAAAGAATAATCCACTCTTTGGCGCTGCTAACCAGGCCACCAAACGGTGACAACCAAGTGCCAGTAGGGGGAAGATTGGCTACCTTTCTACCTCAGTGGTGGTCCTGGGTCTGATGACATCATCAATACCAGCAGTCCAGTGGGCAAAGTTTCATCTGCAAGTTTTTCTCTTAAAAAAACAGAGAGGAGATCTGGACAAGTCGGTATTACTCCCAACATCGGCAAAGAAGTCACTATGGTGGTGGAAGGTCCACACAAACCTGAATCAGGTTCTGGCTTGGTCATCTCCGATCTCCCAGAAATTGACCACAGACGCAAGCAGTTGGGGAGCTCACCTAGCAGGACAACCTGCTCAGGGGAGATGGTCCCCGGAGGAAGCCAAAGCATCCTCAAACTGGAGAGAACTCATGGCGATAGCCAAAGCCATAGAGTTTTTTTCAGAACCAACTGAGAAGTCGTCACATCCTGGTACTTTACATAAGCCACTGCTGTGGCGTTGTCTAAAACAAACAAGGGGGCACAAGAAGTCCATATCTGAGCCACATCTCCAATCATATATGCCAGTGGGCATAAGGTAACCTGCTGTATCTAGAAGCAGTCCATCTAAAAGGAGAAGACAACCAAGTGGCAGACTTTCTCAGCTGCCAGGAGATCTCCCAAGAGGAATGGGTATGACACCGGGAGGTGTTCAAAGAAATTACAGCTCGCTGGGGAGTCCAAAAAATAGATCTGTTTGCCTCTTGGAAGAGTGCTCAGATGAAGTGTTTCTTCTCGCTAAACCAGCAAGACCAACCTCTTGGGATAGACGCTCTCCAGAACCCTTGGAACTTCAAAATGTGCTATGCCTTCCCTCCAGTTCATCTGATTCCACGGGTGGTAAAGAAGTTTCTACAGGAACAGATGAAACTCATACTAATTGCACCATACTGGCCCAAGAGAGCCTGGTTCTCTCATCTTCTCAGTCTCTCGGCAGAAGAGCCGTAGCTTCTACCTCTCAGGACAGACCTGATGTGTCAGGGTCCACTAACAGGCCTAAAACAGGAACATTTCAAATAGGCGGCCTGGTTACTGAAGAGGACCTCTTAAGATCAAAAGGACTCTCAGAGAAGGTAGTGGCAACGCTTCTGAGCGCCAGGCAGCCAAACACCAGAGCTATTAACAAAGAGATCTGGAAAAAATTTAACAGTTGGTGCACTCAAAACCAAAGAAAGACTATCCTTGAGTTTTTACAGCAAGGCTCTGAAAAAGGGCTAGCGTTCAGTACACTGAAAGTTCAGATTGCAGCACTGTCAGTGTATCTGGAAAGGACATTACAAGAGGACCGGTTGGTCTCTCGTTTTTGCAGGGCATTGGCGAAATACAAAAGCCCAACACACAAAAATGTCCCATGTGGGATTTATCGGTGGTACTTAGGGGGATCATCAAATCTCCCTTTGAACCACTGCAAGAAACATCTTTAAGATTATTGACTTTAAAGTTTTTCTCGTAGCCATCACAACAGCACGCAGGATAAAAGAATTACAAGCTTTATCGGTTAGAGAACCTTTTTTGAAGATCTATGATGTTCAAATAGTTCTTCAAACAGATCCGGGATTTACTTCAAAAGTGACGTCAACTTATCATAAATCCCAGGATATAGTTTTACCTTCATTTTGCAGTTCACCAAAAAACAGCAAAGAGCAAGAATTAAGTTACCTGGATGTCAGAAGGTGTCTACTTCAATACTTAGAAGTGACCAATGAATTCAGAACATCAGATGCTTTATTTATTTTGTACGCCGGCCAACTGAAGTGCAAACAAGCGTCCAAACGACAATTTGCCAGATGGATCAAGACGGCTATTCTAGAGTGTTACAGTGTTATCGAAAAAAAACACCACCAAAAGAACTTAAAGCTCATTCTACAAGAGCTTCTGCAGCCTCATGGGCAGAAAGGGCAGGAGCCACTCCAGAACAAATATGCAAAGCTGCTACCTGGTCAAGATTCTTGACCTTGGTTCAGCATTACAGACTGGATATGATTTCCAGCCAGGACCAGGCTTTTGGTAGGGAAGTCCTCCAAGCCGTTGTCCCACCCTAGATCTGATGAGTTCTTGGTTATCCTCTCAAGAGCTGACTTGAAAACGACTGGAGAAAAAGCAGAGTTACTTTCTTACCAGTAACTCTGTTTCTGGTAGTCTTCCAAGGCAGCACAATCCCACCCTAAAATGTCTAACCTTGTGGGGTTGTGTTGTGTATTCTATATCATTTCAGATTCCGGTCTTCGGTTCTCAGGGATGACTGACCAGGGACCTGAGGGATCGCCTCTTAAAGGGAGGAAAATTATGGCAATGTGTTTCCTGATTGTGAGGAGGATCTCCATCTCTCAAGGGCTGCCTTGGAAGACTACTGGAAACAGTTACTGGTAAGAAACTAACTCTGCTTTTTGGGTTAGGAGTAGTACGGATCTGAAAGAGCACTCCTGGTAAGAAGTGCATCCAATTTTTTAAGGTGCCTGAGGTGGCCTTTTTTTTTTAATTATCCTTTATATTACGGTTCATACGTTCTACTACTCCAGAGCTTTGGGGTGAAAAGCTTAATTCTTAAGTAAATTTGGAAGTAAAAGCTGGACCTTAACTGCAAATCCAGTGATTCATCAGAGCCCTGGCTGTGATCCCTGCTGTTTTTCCTGTTGTGGGAATTGCTTCTGTCTATCCTGTAAACCTGTCCACTATTACCAAAATATATTTTATATTTCCTTTTTGTTTTGGCATATGGGTGAAATTGATTTGTAAGTTCTGTAAAGGACCCAAAGTTGGGGGTAGATGTCCATGTCTCCCATGCTTTTCCCTGAACATTATTTATCAGTGAGATCGTTTCTGGGTGATGTGGTGTCATGCAGTGTCTGGGTACAATCGTGTTGTACGGGTAGTGTTCGCATGTCCCCTGTCATTCTTAATAGGAAGTGTAACATCCTTAATGCGGGGGTGGTTTCTGAATAAGATTTTACTGTGAGGTTGGTTGTGTTCATCAGGATTATTTCATACCTGCTCATTCTTTGAGCTGTCATGTGTTGGGTGGACATATTCTGCAGGGAGGTGACTGAGTGTGTTGTGTACAGAGTAAGAGGTGTTCTTTTACTGCCATGGCACTAGCTGCCAAGGCCTGCAAACAACTGGGAATCCATGCTCCCACCATGATCTTGTGCTGAAACAGCTGCAAAGGCATCCCCGAGACTACACAGTGAAGGCAATCCTAGTACTGGAGCAGAGACTAGGGCCATGATTAGATAATTAAAATCCTTTAACATAGACTCTGTCCATTCTACAGTCTTAGGGGAGGTCATCAAAGTGCCTGCCTCAAAATGGGAACAATTAGGCATCCACTGTTGACAGTAGACAATTGAGTACTGAGTGCTGCCTTTGTTACCGGGGGTGTGAGGGAGGCTAATGCTCTGACTCTGGCGGGTGATACTTTCCTTAAGTATTCTACCTCGAGCCTGCACCACTGGATCTTTTTCCGAGACGCCAAGTGACCTTTTGAGGCGAGGTAGTCTAACATGTGCCTAGAGTCTACCTCACAATTTTCCTTGCTCTCACTACACAGTAGTCATTCACGTATTGCTGTATTGCAACAAAGTGGATCCCTCCTTAGGTTCCCAGTCATCTAATGACCCTTTCAAACCCATTGACAAAGCGGCTGGACTGTCCCCAAAGCCTTGAGGAAAGCTTAGTCCATGTTAATTGCCCCTGGTTCCAATGGAAGGCAAAAATATTTTGTGCCTCTCTATCAACCGTTGGGGGTATTGCTACAACAATTTTTAGTGATATCGGCCACAAGAGGTGGAAGGGGTATGATTGTCTTATTGACCCCTCTATTCCCTTTTTCTTTTCCTCTGTGAGTGGATATTGCCTTTGAAAACATGGTATTATATGAGGGTATTGTGTTGGAACCTAAGGTGTACTTATGTGATGTGGCCCACCGGGGACTTTGATATAGCCCATGTTGGATGTGTTTCAATGTCTGCTGGGAGTAACATGAAATTACCCTTCCAATCTTGGTATTTTGGGTTGTTGATGTCATGTCACACCGAGCCAATAACTAATGTATGAATCCTACAATAATATTGTTGAGGTTTCTCAGGTATAACCGCTAGTTCACTTTCAGTTTCACAGAAAGTTGGGGTTCATTCATCACAACCTCGCAAAGTAATATATGCCGTAACCTAAATGCTACCTTATTTTGGGCATAAGCGTAGCTGGGCACTATAAAGCAAGTAACGTATAAGCAGGTGCAAGCAGCAAAAGATAAAACCTCACAATCTGAGGAGTAAGGGTTAATAAGACAAAGAACGGAAGAGGTTAATGTTAAGTCACATCAATCTAGGAATGAAAAGCAAAGTGTCCCAAACAAGACATGCAGCAAGGAGCAGATGTACTATGAACTGCTAGCAGGGAAGCATTGCATTGGACCAAGTGCACCTTCCTATAGGAATACTTGCGGTTCAGCAGGCTTTTGGGATTGAGTCCTGTAGAGGCATTAGTTCTGTTCCAGAGGATGTGTTGGTCCTGGAGGTTGAGGGTTCAAAGTAGGTAGTGTAGGAAGCCTATGAATCGTTGCTACCACATGGCGGTTTGGTTCCAGAGCTGGTGTACTGCGGGATTGAGGTGTGTCAAGGGGATCTTCTGGCTGTGGGGTTGTTCTCACATGACGGAGGGTGTCTGACTGAATATCAGAACACCCTGCCGTCATTCCTAGCCGTTTAAATACCCGCAATTCGCGGGGAAATGAAGGTGCGCTCTAGTCGCACATCCGCGTTCCAAGCTGGAACGCACGGTGCGCGCACCGGAAGTGACACGGCGAATGTCTAATCGCGTTTCCGCGCTCCATGCTGGAACGCACGGAACGCACACTGGAAGTGACAGGAGAAGAGGAACACGGAGCGCAGCTGTCTTGGTACAGCACCAGCTGCGCTAGAGCATTAAACCCAAGGAACTTTATTACAGTTGAGCTCAAAAATGGGTGATTGAGCTTGAAAATTTCCCTCTCTATTAAAAATGATAATTGTCTGTAATATGGACATTAGGTCCCTGCCCATAAGGGGGACTGGACATGCTGGCAAAACTGTAATGGCTAAGTAAGCCAAAATTCCTCCATCCATTGAGGAGACCTCTAATGCTGGAACCTCCCGTTCCCTATCTGTTCCTGTTTGTGTCCCTGAGTTAGGATAGCTGCCAACATATTCTCATCTAACATGGTCAAATTGGGATATAAGTTTGGGACCTTTTCCTCCTTGGTCATTATATAAGGTGGGTGCATCTCTTGTCTTACTGGTGAGAATGGGGCAGAGGGTATTGGGGTAGGCACCAAAACAGTGGTGTCAAGGGCTATTGGTGTCTTTTTCTCAGGTATAGCATTTGGAAGTGGGAATCTATTTCTATATTCCTTCAAAGCTTTCTCCTATTTCTTACAACATTTTATCATATATACAGTATCCCAGGTGTCCGGTGGATAATTATGTCACGGGTGAACCCCACAAATCTTTTTAACCTCCTTCCATTGTTCAGCGGAACAGGGTCCTAAGGAACCTATTCCGGACAACTATCTGATGGGCACGTTTTTTAACATTTTGCCAATATGGTTTGACATAATTGAAACCACAGGTACCTTTAATAAAATCATATGAAGTCGACTGTTCTTGCTCACCTTCAAGAGATGCCTTCCCAGTTTTATTACCCATTATAGGCCAACTTCTGAGGGTTTCACGTATTCCCAAGATTTAGGGCAGACTACACAAATATCTTTTTTTTTTTTTTTTTTATATTCATTCTTTATTAATTTTCATAACATACAGATTTTCAATTGTTCATTTAAAAAGCAAAAAAAAACTGTTCATTATAAATATATAGCACATCATTTAAACACTGATATACACTATCATATACTAAATCTTAATTTACTATATCGGAAGGTGGATAATCTTAGTTAAAGGGGACACCCAGTCTGTTCTATCCGTTTAGTTATTTCCAGACAACGTTCTTATGCCCTCGGGGGATGCGCCCTTTTTCTCCAGCCATGGTTTCCACATTTCCTCGAAGTCTCTAAGTTTTCCTCTTTTTATATAAACTGCTCTTTCTTTACAGATGGACTCATTTATTGCCCCAATCCATTCACTTACTGCCGGTGGTGAAGTTGCCTGCCACCTCATAGCTATTACTTTTCTGGCCTGGAATAAACATCTTAATATTACAACTGTGGTATTTCTTTTCTCTTTCCGTTCCTGCCTATAGCCTAGTATACACAGTGTGGCCTCTATCTCCAGCGGGATTCCAAATGTATCTCTCAGGGTGTCAAGCACACACTCCCAGTATCGAGTCAGCTTTGGACAGCGCCACACCATGTGCACTAGGTCTCCATGCCCCTGACATCTAGGACACTTATCATCTGGTCTTTTACCAAATTTAAATAGGCGCTTAGGCGTGTTTTAGCTTTAGCTCTATTTACCAACATCAAGTGGGAGATTTTCTGAGGAGGTGAAAGTGAAACCTTTGATCCCATCTCTAGTATTCTCTTCCACTGTTCTTGTGATATTTCCCCTATATCTTCCTCCCACCTTTCTCTTACTTTGAGCAGGTGTCCCCCTGTGTTGATCTTTTTGATTATCTGCATGTATATTTCAGATATGAGGCCCTTGGTTGGGCCCCCCTTTAGCTAACTTTTGAAATAGGAGCATTTTGTTCCACACTAATTTGTGTGTCCTAAACTGGGCTTCAAGAGCATGTCCTACCTGGAGATAGGTAAAGAATGAATGTTGCGGGATATTAAATTCCACCCTCAGATCCTGGCATTTCCTATAGGTATCTCCCTCATACAGGTGTATCAGCCTTTTTATACCGCATCTTTCCCATTCCCCCACCTTTCCTAACCGTAGTATTTCATGTAGCTTAGCCTTATTCCACAGGGGGGTTTACTCAGTAAATCCAGTGTAGCCCATTAGCCTCTTATCTTTTTCCCATATTTTAATTATCATTTTAATTGTTGGAGTCCTATATCTAAGGGAGTTTTCTTCTAGTACTTTGATAACCGAGTCATGTGGGGCTCCACTCAACATTACTCTCCCACTAGGGGTCTCCCCTCCCTGAGTATTGCATCCCATTAGTTGTTGCAATTGTGCTGATAGATAATAAGTCACAGGGTGAGCGACAGCCAGTCCCCCTTCCTGTACCGGAAGCTGCAATGTACGTAGTCGAATCCTGGGTTGTCCCCCTTTCCATATTAGTTCTCTAAAAAGCGTTTCAATTTTATTGAACCATTTTCTACCAATCCAGACCGAGCTATTATGCATCATATACAACAATTGTGGCTGCCAGATCATCTTGATTAAGCTACATCTGCCAGCCACAGATAATGGGAGCCGTTTCCAGATTTCAATTTTTTTTTGTTTAAATTTAACCAATAATGGAATTAGGTTTTTATCTATATATTGTTTGGGGTCTTTCGTTACCCGTATCCCTAGATATTTCAATGTATCCACCACCTTCACTTGTGGTATTCCCACAACCCCAGCTTCTCTATTTGGATCTACCGGTAGCAGCTCCTATTTTCCCCAATTTATCTTAATGTTCCGTATCACCCAAGTAGAGGAGAATATCATCGGCATAAAGTGCGATTCTTTCGTCTCCTGACTTCCTTTGGAATCCTACTATCTCAGTACTTGACCTTATAGCAATCGCCAATGGTTCCATCGCTAGGGCAAAAAGCAGGGGCGACAAAGGGCACCCATGTCTCGTCCCCCTCTCTAATAGGATCCTTTTTGAAAATTCATTGTTAATTCTAATTTTGGCACTGGGGCTATCATAAAGCATTTTTATCCAGCCAGTAAATTTCGGATCAAATCCGAACTTTCCCAGCACCCTCCAAATATATCTCCATTCTACACTGTCAAATGCTTTTGTCACATCTAATGACAATACGGCTCTCTTGCCCTCTGACTCCGTCAGGGTTTGTAAATTTAAGAAGGTCCTTCTTATATTCATACTGGTAGATCTATTAGCTATGAATCCCGTTTGATCTGGATTAATTAGTTTTGAAATCAATCTATTAAGCCTCGCTGCCAAAACTTTGGCCACTATCTTGGCATCCGAACATAGGAGGGAAATTGGTCTGTATGAAGCCGGGTCTAAGGGGTCCTTGCCTTCTTTTAAAATAAGTATTATAGTTGCCTCCAACATTGACACTGGGAGTCTCCCCTCCATGGCCGCTCCATTCAATGCTTTTAACAGCTCAGGTAATAATATTTCTCCGTAGTATTTATAAATTTCTGTCGGAAGTCCATCTGACCCAGGCAACTTTTGATTTGCCATATCAGCCACTGCTTGCTGGATTTCTAGAAGTGAAATTGGGGTTTCCAACTCCTCTCTTTCTGCTTGTGTGATAGATGGGATCTCTAACCTCCCCAGGAACTCCTCCATCTCTACTTCCATCCCCACCTTCTGTGTGGTATACAGCTTTTCATAATATCCCTATGTCTGCTGTTATTGCCCCTCCTGCAGCTCTGATGGCCCGAATATCAGAGGGTGGGGAGTTCGACTTCACCAGTTGCGCCAGCATCCTTCCAACACTCTCACCCTCTACAAAGGAGGACTGTCGCAAAAAGGTTTGTTTAGTCTCCACCTCTCCCATAATTACCATCCTATACGCTAATTGTTTTTCTAGCCATATTGCTTTCTTCTCTAACGTTGGGTCAGTAACATAGTTATTTTCTGCCGCCAGTACTCCTCTCCGGGTGTTTTGTTCTCCTTCTCTCGCTTGTTTATTGAATTTGGCCACTTGCTGGATCAGGACACCCCCTCAGGTATGCCTTCAGGGTATCCCATATTATTCCCGTCCCTGTCGAACCTTCATTCAGATACACAAATTCCCTCAGTTTAGGCAAAATCCCATCAGCTTCTTTTATTAGCTCCAACCAATGCAGGTTAATTTTCCATTCTTTCCTAATTTTTGGTCCTTCTAGTTTTACTATTAGAACCATTGGAGAATGGTCCGACACTCCTCTTGGCAAATATTCTATGTTTCCCATGATCCTTAATGCTCTCTCATTCCCCAGGGCCATATCTATCCTGGAGATTGTAGAGTGCGTGCTTGAATAGCAGGAGTATTGCTGGATGCCCGGGCTCCTCACTCTCCACATATCGACTAATCCAACTTCTTCCATTATTTGGCTTTTCCCTATGGAGTCTAGATACGACGGTACCGGAAACCTATCGGCCCCTGGATCTAAGACCTCATTAAAATCCCCTACCACTACTACCGGTATATCTCCCTTACCTTGAATAAATTCATTTAATCTTAACATTTTATCTATTTTAAAAGGCGGAGGGATATAAATATTTGCTATTACATAGGTTCTATTATGGATTGTACAATGCAAAAAACATATCGACCATTCTCATCTATGCTGGTCTGCCTGCAGGAAAACCCCACTCCAGCTCTCACCATTACTCCCACCCCTCTCGAATAGGAAGAGTGTACTGAGTGAAACTGAATTGGAATTGTTTTTACTTTGGAGGTGTTGGATTATATCCCTTGTTAAGTGTGTTTCCTGCAGGCAGATCAGATCCACCCCATATTTCTCCATGAGCCCATCTTTATTATCCTATTCTGCATTCAGAGGTGTGGAGTATATCATAAAGAATCTTGGATACCTGACCCAAGGAGCTAACCCAAAAACAAAAACCCCCTACAGAAAAAATAAAAAAACACACAAATACATAACTCATCACTACCCCTATTACATTATTGTGACCGGTGATCTTGTGCCTACTACTCTGTAGCCATATCTCTTTAAACAGCCCCCTAACAGGAGGTATAAATATATATATATATATCATCAAAGATTATATCTATACAAATTTCAAACTCTATTTTTGTGTAGCAATCTTCTTCCCATTGTGTATTACCATGCCACCTTACAGTGTATTTCATTGTTTGTGTAGTAACATTAATTTTCGTACTCTCCATATCATCAAAAATTATTTCTATGCAAATTTCAAACTCTATTTTTGTGTAGCATTCTTTACATTGTGTATTACCGTACAGCCTTCCAATATTTTTCATTATTTGTGCAATACCATTGATTTCCATACTCTCCTTCAGTTGATTTTTTTCCCATACATTAATGAACAATTTTTCCCTGGGTATCCTACTCTTCCCCAAGCCCCCTCTCCCCCTCTCCCCCTCTCTCCCTCTCCCCCTCTCTCCTTCCCCCTCCCCTCCTGTCACACAAGCTAGCCTTCACCTCGCCTTTAAGGGTGTCGGAGTTGGCGGCCCTTACATGCAGGTAACTGTACTTGATCCTTCACCATGACAGAGTCGTGTTAAGACCTGTTCCATCCTTTTTGCCAAAAGTGGTGTCGGCCATTCATTTAAATCAGGACATTATTTTGCCTTCTTTTTTCTCTCAGCCTTATTCGGGGGAAGAGAGAGACGACTGCATTCTTTGGATGTTGTACAGGCAGTCAAGGTTTATTTTTCTAAATCAGTGGAGATCAGAGGATCAGACTTTGTTTCAGATCATCGGCTTGAATGACCAATTGGCAGACCCCAGGAAAGGGGACCGTCAATTGGTCATTCAGGCCTATGGTCTGAAACATAAAGCTCCTCCATTTATGGTGAGAGCTCATTCTACCACAGGTGTAGGAAGCTCCTGGGATTTTCGCCATCAGGTAATCTGTGGCTCAGATTTGTAAGGCTGCTACCTGGTCTTCAGTGTAAACGTTCATAACATTTTATGTGTGGATTTATATGTGTGTTTTATAAGTGGATGTTCGAACAGCCAAAGATTCAGATTTCGGCCGCAGGGGTACCGCGAGCTGCTGTACAAAATCTGATGGCTATTGTTTGGCAGGATGTCTCCCTCCCCTCAAGGCTTTTGCTCTGGGACATCCCAGCGGTTAATGAATATTAGCCTGACTCTGTGTCCCATGATGTATGAAAAAGAAAATTGTTTTTTTTCCCCTCATACTTACCTGTAGAAACCTTTTCTTTGAGTTCATCATGGGACACAGAGATCCCGCCCCTCTTAGATTTTTTTTCCTTTTTTTCTATATATGAATGCACCAACAGTTCCCTTATAAGAGAACTTCATCTAAATTCATTATTTAATAACAAAAAAATATGTTTTACCCCCACCCACGCTCTGTCCTTTTTTCTTGACTAAATTGGAGAGTTGCTCAAATCAATGGTGTCCTCAATGCTGATGAATACAGGCAGATACCTACCTATTATGCCATACCATCAGTGAGGCATGTGATTGGCCCCAGATTCTGCAGTAGGACAACACCAGACCTATTAAACCTACAGCTAATTTAATTAAGAAATATCTTTGGTGTAAAGAAGTCATCCTAGAAGGGATGATTTTGGCCCCCCACAGAGTCCTGATGTTGTAACATGGAGTCTGTCCTGGATTATATGAAGAGACAGAAGGATTTGAGGCAGTACATCTGTGGTTAGATCTTCAAGATGTTTGGAACATCATACCTGCCGATTTCCTTCAAAAACTTTGTGCAGGTATACCTAGAAGAATTATTGTTGTTTTGAAGGTAAAGTGTGTTCTTACCAGATACTAATTAGATTTGCATTACTCTGTTCATTTACTTTCCAGTTGAATTGCTAAAAAGAAAACAATTAACACTTCTATTTTCTGAAAACATTAAAAATATATAATATATTGCAGCTTACCAATCATTAGATGTGATTGCATTAGTTTTCTTTTGTTAGGGTTTTTCCCTCTGTTTTCACCTGGCAATCTGGCCAGTAACACATTGTGTGTATTAAGCCTTATACAAACGATCGGACTTGCAGATTTTTATTTGAGTTTTTGAGTTATACATATTGACAAACAATACATTTCCTCCGAAGAGGTAAATCCAACAGATAGTAGATATATCAAAAGAACATTGCGGCGGTAGAACAACGCCCTATATAATACAGCTTAATATCAGAAACAGTAACTAGTTTGACTAGTTTGTGCCCAGAAGACAGAGTGCTGAAATGCATAGATAGGTGCAAAGAGACTTGTTTGGGGAGGTCAGAGGTTATCCTCATCAGACGGGACCTTCCCGTGCCACGGCCACCCCTCATGGGTACTAGACTGTGGCCAAGGCTCGGATTGGCCCAAGTCAGGACTTTTTCAGCAAACTTTCCCAAAATCTGTTGGTCAACTTCTGCTATTGGTTGATTTTAACATTGGTTTTGAGCATACGTGTTTGTACTTAGGACAAAAGTCCGATGGACTTCTGTACACACTATAGGACTTTGCACCATAGGACTTTTGTTGCCGAAAAGTTTGTCCATACTTTTGTCCGATGGATTGTACACACGGTCAGATTTTTTTGAAAACCTGCTCATGTTGATGTTTGTTGTCAAAAAGTCAGACCGTGTGTATGGGGCTTTAGAGTGCCTCCGCTGTGGAGGAGCACAGGAGCACCTTTGAATGGCTGCATTGTCAGGCTGGAGGGAGGGGAGTGTTAGGTGTAAAAGCAGATTTAAATATAGTAACAAATATAGAAAACATGTTTTCTCATTTTGGGATAAAGATTTTGGATAAATGAAAGCTGATCATTGTAAACACACCTATCAGTGGTAAATGATTTGTCTCATTCCTCTAACTGCTACATCTGAAGGAGAGTGTGTTCTTTTGAAAAACATTAGACTTACTGGCTAGATCACCAAGAGAAAATAAGAGAGCATAAAAAAGAAAACAAATGCAGCCATCACATCTACGAATTAGTAAGATGCAATGTAGTAAATAGTTGCTTGTGGGTTTAATACTACTTTAGGATTTTAACATGAAGGACAATTAGGATTTATGATAGCTGTGCTTGGTATTGTTTTTAATTTGTAATAAAAAGGGGGTTTTATGAATATAGATATGCGTTATACTAATTGATAGAATTGTTTTGATGGTCCATTTTATAGGCCCATGCTTTACCTTTATTGGTTAATATGAAAAAGTGTAGAGCTTATTTTTGTGAAAAAGTCAGTTAACAACACATATCAAATGTTGCAAGCAGACATATACCGTATATAGACAATCCTAATTTCAGTGACACCAAGTGACTGAGTGTGATCTGTGAAAAAAAATATAAATCAGAACGAAGCAGTCCTCTATTGTGACCACACACAAATAACAGTCCAATAGTGTAGAAAAAACTGCAAGGTTGACACGAAGAGTTCCACATGGATGTGACCCTCTCTGTGAAAGGATAGAGACACCACCGCCAATGTAAGGAGGAGGCTTACCAGATGGTGTAAACTTGGTGAGGTTTATACCACCCAAGTCTAAACAGGCTTATATTATCAGTCAGCAAGATGTATCCAGCTGGTCCTGAATCCACGTATCAGTTGGAACCACAAATTCCATTAAACACCAGGAAGTGTAAATACATGTAGTCTTGTTTGAGCCAGAGATATGGTAACCACATAACATGCGTAATGGGGGGAAAAAAAAAGTGCGAAACCGTACAAGGTAGTATTTATTAAAAAGATTAAAAAATGAACACTCGCATTTGGAAGAACATCATAGGCATATCACAAAGTGCAAGAGAGATGTGTGTGAATGGGTCCACCCGACGCGTTTCAACGAAACAGTAATCATTTGACTTGTTTATCGGTTTCAGCTGCTTTGCTGTTGATTGAAATTAACAGGTGCACTAGATGGGCAACAATGAGACTACTTTCAAAACAGGAATGTTTTTTTCAGGTGGAGGTGTCTGAATTTTTTTTTCCCTACTCATCTTTTCTGACTGTATAAAGGTTGCACAGGCAGTCCAACTCCTCCAGGATGTCACATCAATACATGTCATTGCCAGAAGGTTTGCCGTGCCTCCCAGCACAGTCTCAAGAGCATGGAGGAGATTCCAGGCGACAGGCAGTTACTCTAGGAGAGCTGGACAGAGCCATAGAAGGTCCTTAACCCATCAGCAGGACCGGTATCTGCTACTTTGTGCAAGGAGGAACAGGATGAGCACTGCCAGAGCCCTACACTGACCTCCAGCAGGCCACTGGTTTGAATGTCTCTGACCAAACAATCAGAAACAAACTTCATGGGGGTGGCCTGAGGGCCGACGTGCTCACTGCCAGACACTGTGAAACTCAATTGGCATTTTCCATTGAACACCAGACTTGGCAGGTTCGCCTCTGGTGCCCCATGCTTTTCACAGATGATAGCAGGTTCACCCTGAGAATATGTGACAGACGTGAAAGAGTCTGGAGAAGCCGCAGAGAACTTTATGCTGCCTGTAACATAGTTCAGCATGACTGGTTTGGTGGTGGGTCAGTGATGGTCTGGGGAGGCATATCCATGGAGGGACACACAGACCTCTACAGGCTACACAATGGCACTCTGACTGCCATTAGGTATCAGAATGAAATCCTAGGACTCATTGTCAGACCCTATGTTAGGACCTGGACTTGAACCTGGGACCTCTGGTGTGTCTGGTGGTGACTCTGCTTGCTGAACTTCCTATAAAAGGCATGTCCCTGCACTTCTTGGTTGCCAGAATATTGTGCCTTCACCAGCCAATATCTTGCTTCTGTCTCTTGCTGCCGACCGTATCTTTGCTACCATTCGCTACTGACATTTGGCCCATTCCCCCCACTACGCTTCTGCTGAATTCCAACTTGCAACTATTTGTTACCGACTTTTGGCTCGTTCACTGGCTACGCTTCTCCTTGATCCCTAATTGTTATATCTGCTTCCGGACCCCGGCTTGCTCACCTCCTGGTGGGGCTATTCTGAGGACCGCGACCTGGCACTAACACGCAGCAAAGCCCATCTCCACCATCAGGAGCTCTGGTGAATACCGGTTAGTGCTTAGATCCTGCACCTCAGATGAACCCGTGTCATCAGCCAGGGTGATCTGTGTGTATATCTGCTCTGCTGCTATAGCTATTGGCCTCTGAGCCTGACTCCAGACCATAACAGGATATTCTGGCCCAAAACATGGAGGTCGTTGTAGCAGCTGCTGTAGCTACTCTCAGGGTATAAATCGCTGAGTTACAGACGTTTGCTGTTAACTACCAGGAAAAAAGTTCAAATTGAAGTAAGAGCACTACAAGTTGAAATCCTTGATCTGTATAAACAATTGCGTGACTTTCGTGCCCAAGATACTGCTGCCGTGGATTCTAATGCACAAATGCCCCTACCACTTAAGTTTAACGGAGACTGCCGCTATTGTAGAGGGTTCCTTAATCAATGTTGTATATACTTTCAGATGCAACCTGCTGCTTTTACTTCTGAAAGGAAAAAGGTGCTGTTTATTATCAACCTCCTGACTGAGGAGGCTTTAGCCTGGGCCTCCCCTTATGTGGAGAAAGATGTCGTCCTGGATGATTTAGATTCTTTTGTGACTGCAATGAACCAAGTTTTCGATGATCCTAACCGCTACGCTACTGCTGAGGCAAAATTGCAAAATTTATGGCAGGGTAGACGCTCTGTTGCAGAGTACACAACTGAATTCTGATCTTATCAAATAAGAATCTTATCAAATAAGCCCTCCACCAACCCAAGATTTACAAGCAGCTTTGGCAACTATCAAGTCATACAACAAGCTACCCCCACAATATCTTGAGTTTTGAGACGTTTGTGATAAAAAGAGCGCAGATCAGCTGCCTCCTCATCGCTCTTATGATTGTCCCATTGAATTGCTTCCAGGGGCAGAAATACCATTTGGGCGCCTTTATTCTTTATCAGAACCTGAACTGAAAGGTGCTCAAAGAGTGGATAAATGAGAATCTAGAGAAGGGTTTTATCAGACACTCAACCTCTCCTGCTGGGGCAGCCTTATTCTTTGTGGTGAAAAAGGACTCCACACTGCGTCCGTGTATTGCCATCAGAGATTTAAATAGGACCACAATTAAGAATCGCTATCCACTCCCACTAATTCCAGAAATGCTTGAGAGACTCCGCTCTGCCAAGCTCTTTATCAAATTAGATTTACGGGGGGCATACAACCTTGTCCGTGTTCGTCCCAGAGATGAATATAAAACTGCTTTCAGAACCAGATATGGACATTTTGAGTCTTTGGTCATGCCCTTTGGGCTTTGCAATGCTCCTGCAACTTTTCAACATTTTATTAATGATGTTTTCCGAGATTTGCTTGATCAGTTTGTAATAGCATATTTGGATGACATTCTCATTTTCTCTGATACTTTGGAAGAACACCGCAAGCATGTTTGTATTGTTTTCGAGAGATTAAGGCGGAATAAACTTTACATTAAACTAGAGAAATGCGAGTTTGAACAAACTCAGATCCAGTTCTTGGGATACATAATCTCTTCTGAAGGGGTAAGCATGGATCCTGATAAGATCAAAGCAGTGGTGGATTGGCCTGTCCCTAGAAATGTTAAGGAGATACAGCGATTTGTTGGATTTGCAAACTTTTACAGAAGATTTATAAGGAATTTCTCCAAGGTAATTGCTCCAATTACACAGCTGACAGAAAAAGGGATGCCCTTTTTGTGGTCACCTGAAAACTCTTTTCACTTCTGCGCCAATACTGATACATCCAGATCCAGAACTGCCTTTCATCGTAGAAGTTGATGCTTCTAATTCTGCTGTGGGAGCTATCCTTTCTCAGCGAATTGGAGAAAAAATGCAGCTTCATCCTTGCGCTTATTTCTCTCGACTGATGTTTTCTGCCGAGAGGAATTATGACATTGGAAACAAGGAGCTGCTGGAAATTAAGAAAGCATTTGCTGAGTGGAGGCATCTGCTGGAAGGGGCTAAGCACCCTGTAACCGTTCTCACCGATCATAGAAATTTAGAATTTATTAGGTCTGTTAAAAGGTTGTCATCTAGACAAGCACGTTGGACCCTTTTCTTCTCCAGGTTCAATTTTGTTATCTCATACTGCCCTGGGTCAAGGAATGGTAAGGCTGATCCCCTATCACGGATGTTGCATGGGCCTCTCCAGGAAAGCAACTCTGAATGTAAAATCCTGCCTCAAAAGAACTGTCTAGGGGGCCACAAGTTCAAAGACATTTCTTAATCTCCTTAAGGAGGGGTATGAGAATGACCAACTTCTTAATAATCCTCCTAAAGACATTAACCTCAAGTACAACAATGGTTTTTGGACTCAAGCACATTGGGGTTTCTAAGACAGTAGAACTCATATCACATTCCTTTTGGTGGCCTGGGTACAAGAAAGATGTAAAGAGATATGTGGCTTCATGTCTAACCTGTGCTCGCAATAAGACACCCCGATCTTCTCCTCTGGGGTTACTTCTACCATTGCCTGTTCCATCAAGACCATGGAGGTCGATTTCTATGTACTTTGTGGTCGACCTTCCTCTTTCGAAAGGGATGACCACCATTCTGGTAGTCGTTGACCGTCTCACTAAGATGGCACATTTTATTCCAGTTAAGGGGGTACCCTCTGCCGAACATACTGCTGAGGTATTGGTTAGAGAAATTTTTAAACTTCATGGAATTCCAGATAATGTGGTGTCAATTTTTGGTCAGCTTTGGGTGTAACAATTAATCTGTCCTCAGCTTTTCATCCGCAGTCCAATGGTCAAACCAAGAGGATCAATCAAACTCTGGAGCAATACCTTCGATGTTTCATGAGTTATCTCTAGGATGACTGGGTGGACTACCTTTCTACGGCAGAGTTTGCTTATAATAACTCTAAACATAGCTCCACTTCCCAAAGCCCATTTTTCCTATACACCGTTTATCATCCAGTTTTTATTCCTGATCTCAACTTCAATTCCTGCTGTTACCAACAGACTAACTTCATTACATGAGATCCAGGAGAAATTGACCGATACACTGAATGAGGCGCAGGAATATTACAAGAAGGCTGCTGACAAACACCGTAGGTCTATTCCCACGTTTCAGCTAGGTGACAAAGTTTGGTTATCTACCAAAAATTTTAAGGTTCAGGTTCCATGTGCTAAGTTGGGTCAAAAGTTTATTGGACCTTTTGAGATTTCTGCTCAAATCAACCCTGTCACGTTTCGCCTAAAAATTCCTAAAAATATGAAGATTCACCCTGTTCTTCATATATCACTACTCAAACCGTTTCATGAAAATACTTTTTCTGGAAGAATTCATTGGCCTCCTCCACCTGTTGAGGTACAGGGTGAAGAATAATTTGTGGTGGGAAAAATGCTTAACTCCGGGATCTATAGGAACAAATTGCAATATTTGGTTTAATGGGAAGGATATGGGCCAGAAGAAGATTCTTGGGAGCCTGAAAACAATGTTCATGCCCCTAGATTAACAAGGGAATCTCACCAGAGGTTTCCTCAGAAACCTGGCCCTAAGACATCCAGGGGACATCCTGGGAGGAGGGGAGTACTGTTAGGACTTGGACATGAACCTGGGACCTCTGGTGTGTCTGGTGGTGACTCTGCTTGCTGAGCCACCTGGAATGCTGGATAGCTCCTTAGACAGTTCCTTGGATAGTTCCTTGAATGATCTTGTCTTGAATCTTTTTTGGCTTGAACCCTTTGCTCCTCCCATGAACTTCCTATAAAAGGCATGTCCCTGCACTTCCTGGTTGCCAGAATATTGTGCCTTCACCAGCCAATATCTTGCTCCTGTCTCTTGCTGCCAACCGTATCTTTGCTACCATTCGCTTCCGACATTTGGCTTGTCCCCCGACTACGCTTCTGCTGAATCCCAACCTGCAACTATTTGTTACCGACTTTTTGCTCGTTCACTGACTACGCTTCTGCTTGATCCCTAACTGTTATATCTGCTTCCGGACCCCGGTTGCTCACCTCCTGGTGGGGCTATCCTGAGGACCGCGACCTGGCACTAACACGCAGCAAAGCCCATCTCCACCATCAGGAGCTCTGGTGAATACCGGTTAGTGCTTAGACCCCGCACCTCAGGTGAACCTGTGTCATCAGCCAGGGTGACCTGTGTGTATATCTCCTCTGCTGCTATAGCTACTGGCCTCTGAGCCTGACTCCAGACCGTGACACCCTACGCTGGTGCAGTGGGTTCCTCCTGGTGCACGACAATGCCCGGGCCTCTGGTGACTCGAAGTCATGTGATGTGACGAAACGCGTTGGATTGGAGCATTAGGTACACCACTTTCTGACAGTAGGAAGACGAGCATGGCACTTGTGGACACTTTGCACCTGTTTTTATCTACCAAATTTAATTTGTTTATATGTTTTTTAATAAATGTTTGCCCAAAGAGATTACGCTATATATGTCTTCTTTTTCATGATCCTTACCATCCACCGAGTATCCATCTAACTGACTATCTGGAAACAGAAGGGGACTAGATCAGACCCACACACTTACTGGGGGCTTACGAACTTGGCGTTCGTGGAGTATTGCCCACGCTCATTTACCACAAGTGAGTGCAACTTTGTGAGATTATCTGTCCCATGTTGGTTTCCTGCCCAAGGTACGCTATGATTGCTCTCCCTGTCTTTGCATTTCCATGTATGGCTTATCGCTGCCTTTGAGAGGACTGCAGCAACAGAGAGGAGACTACCACATTGTGCTATAGATATATAATCTGTATCTACACTCTGCGGTCTGCGTTTGCGGTCTATCCAACAGCAGTGAGGTGAGCTGCTTGCAGACAGAGGTGCATCACTGAAGAATCTTCCAAGTATTGTGTGTGTCTATTGGTAGTGGGAGACACTATCACACAAGAACTGTTTATATATATATTTTTTGTATATATTTTTATATAGTTATTTCAGCAAGTTTTGGACTTCTACGTTTTTTTTGGACTTAATGATTTGGATCGTGTGTTTGTTATGCACCGTTTACAGTTTTTTGCATTTGCTTGTACTTATTTATTTATTAAGTGTATCACTTATTCACTACGATATTTGTTTCACAGTTTTATTGTGGTAGTGGATTTTTTTTCTAACACATTACTCAGTCCATATCAGTATAGATATCCAGCATGAGATTTTTGCCCGTTGAGATCTAATATGTTTTCAAAGTGTTCCTTTAATTGTTTTGAGCGGTGGATTAATAATTTTGGCCCCATGGAATATACAAACTTTTTCAAAGTTGCGTCAAAGTAGCACTACATGATCGCACTGAAAGTTGGATCAAAATTGTATTGCAATAGTGTGAACCTAGCTTTCTCTCCTACACTCTTTGAAAAGCTTTGCATTACAGGTGCGACTTGTAGGGGACTAATCATATAAATAAAAAAGCTTATGATACCCACAATCTGAAACACCACTGAGACATAACTATATGGCCAAATGGGAAGTTTTTATTTTTTTTTTAGTTTTTTTGTGAGCAGATTCTAATGTGAATGTTCATGTTCTAATGTCTTTGTAACAGAATTGTGTTTTAGTTTACTGCTAGTATATTCGAGAAATTAGGAAAGCCACAGTTAAAAGACAATTAGCTTATAATACAAAAAGGAATTATATCTACAAATACAACTTTGCCATGTAAAAGTCATTTTAATCTGTTTTCATCTTTAGTTGACTCCAATGATGACCTCTATGGAGGAGATGCAAAATTCCTAACGGAGCTTGGCAAACTGTGTGATACACTTATTGGCCAGATTTTGGAGCATCTGAAAGCTCTTGGAAAAGAAAATGTGAGTATAACAAACAAGGTATTTTTTTTTTAAATCAGAACAAGGTTTATTGAAGATAAAGATAAATGCATAAACATACACAGACAGGTCAGTGGTAATTGCAGTTACATAAGAAGATGTCACGGTGCAACCATGCATTTATACAGAGTAGTCAATTATGCAATAAACACATACATAGATATAACCGGTACATAAAAAAAAAAAAAAAAACACCCGGAAGGCTTAAGGGTAGAAATACTGTCAGATAATCCACTGCAAAATGAAGACTACCTCTCAAGCAATGAGACCTGACTGTGCTCCCTGTAGTAATACATAGTGCCAAAAGCAAGTAAGGAAAACAAACTGAAAAGAAAAACTACAAAACAAGAAATGGAGCAAAAAGTGAAGGCCATAGTAGAATTACAAAGGGGAAAGCTAATATACACGATGTGTATACACAATCAACGCGCTGCTTGGTAAATGCAAATGAGCAGCCAACACCACAAAAATAGATTGATTTTGTAAATAATTGAAAAGAATAAAGTAAAGTGTGGCGCTAGACACCCCTCCCATTGGACCCCCCTGGTATATACACTGGGGGCCATAGAGATGGAAATATTCCCAAAAGGAATCTATATAATGCTAACTAGAGTATTATATCTAGCAAGAAAACGTATAGCACGATACTGGATGGCACCAGAGGTTCCCACGTGAAGGCAGTGGATTCTACTAGTGAACTCTTTACTTCTTAGAGAAAGATTAGCATATAGCCGTAGGGGGGACATTGGGAAATTTGATCAGATATGGCAAACATGGGCGTGGTCTGGACATGCTGCTGTGAGGACGTGTTTCCCTCGAGCTCCGGCGCCGACATAGCTATTCGCTTGAAATTCATTGCTCCAGCAGAAATTCCCCTTGATGTCCATGAGGAAGAAAACGGGAAAGTCCCTTCCCAAAGCGGGAGCGCACTCGGGCTCCATTAAACGCTACCTGGCCGTGGAACCGGAGGAAAACGAAGATCTGGATGGCCTAGGCCGCTCTCCCCATGGCGTTGGAGTTGGCACTGGCTCCGCCTCCAGCCGCAGGACGGAGAGACGGCAATCACCGGCCTCGTTGGTCTGTTCAGCCGGAGTGAGCAGCCCATCTCGCCGGTCGGAGATACGTGTGGATGACTTACCCACTAAAGCGGAGCTGACTTCCCTGTTCCAGGGTCTGGAGAGATCCATTAAAAAGGAGTTATCTGCGGTGCGGGCGGACCTCTCCCAGGTATTGGGCCGTGTGGAGGAGACTGAACTTCGATTGGACCGCCACGCGGTCGCCATCAGGAACCTACAGGCCGTTACCCGTAAACTTACCTTTGCCCACAGGATGGCCCTATATAAGATCGAGGACCAAGAGAATCGTTACCGAAGGAACAACATTCGCATAAGGGGTCTCCCAGAAGCGACTGGAGATGACGACTTCCTACCCTCCGTTCGTGGGGTGTTTAATGGCCTCTTGGGACTGGCGGCGGATAACCCGCTTAAGTATGATCAGGTCCACAGGGCCTTGCGCCCCCGAGCTCTGCCTTCCGATACACCGAGAGATGTTATCTGCCGTGTGCACTATTATGAAGAGAAAGAGCGTATCATGCACAAGGCCCGAGATCAGCGCACTATAGACTTTGATGGTGCGTCTCTTTCCCTTTTCCCTGACCTTGCTAAGGAGACTCTGGACCGTCGCAGGGCCCTGCGACCGCTGACGGCTAAACTACGGAAGATGTCCATACCATACAGATGGGGCTTCCCTGCTGCCCTGATCGCCAACAAGGATGGCAAGTCGGCTGTTCTACGCTTTCCCGAGGACTTGGACAAGTTCTGTGCTGCCTTTAACATCCCTCCCCCAGATCTCCCTGAGTGGCATGACGCTGTTCCCGACCTTCCAGGCCCATCGGATCAACATTGGCAGAAAGTAGGCCACAAGCAGCGCGCTGCCACTCCCGGATCCTCTCCCCCGATGGACTGATTCGTCGCGGGGGCCTAGTGTGTCATCACTGGGATGACCGCGCTGGCTGTTGGCTGGTTTGGTCACTTTTCCGCTGAATTTTTGTCACTTTTTTTTTTTTCTCTTTTTTGCAGTTTTTGTGTTAGCGGGGGTCCCGTGGGGTCTACTCTGTGTTCCCACTACAATATGAGGCCGCTTTTATCGCCCTGCGTGTCTTGTGTGAGACTCTGGGCCTAAAATGGCGCGTCATGGAGATAGAGACTGCCACGTATGATCTCCCATAGTTGCTATCTGAATGCTAGATGTTTTGCTCTACTGTGCTTCTTTAGTGATTTAGTCACAGGGTTTCTCTGCCTTGTCCTTTTTACGAAGCATGTGTTGGTTTGCCTGTTATGTTTTATGTTTTATATTTTTTACTTTTTTATTTTATGTTGTTTTATAATATGCGCACTGTGTCGGCGCCGCGGCAGAGGTGCAGTGTCCTCGGTCTTCCCACGACACCCGCTGCCTGATGCCGGTGAGATGGCGTCCCCCCCCCTTTTGGGGTACCGTGGGGACTTGCGTCTCTGCGCTGCCGCTTCTCCAGAGGTGGTTTGTGTGGGGACGCGGGCTCGCACGTGTGCCCCTTCCCAGCACTGCAGGTATATGCGTGCGAGTACTTGTTTTGCCCCTGCAGGGGGTAATGTGATGGTTTTTGCTGTTTTTTTTTCTTTGTATTAATCCTATGTTTTGTTTTTTTTCCCTTTTCTCTATTTTCTTCCCTGCTTCCTTCTGTCTCTATTTCCTTTCTCTACCTGCCCTTTATGCCCCATTCCGCCTCTGGACTGCCACCTGGACTCACTTCTCTGGACCCCCATGGCTACGGTGAATCTGGTCTCCTTTAACGTACGAGGCTTGCCCCCCCAAGGTAAGAGGCATCAGTTGTATAGAGAATTGGCTCGACTGAAGGGGGACATTGTTCTCCTTCAGGAGATCCATCTTACACACACACCAGTAAAACTTTTCTCCCCACAATACCCTGTATGGTACTATGGCCTATCTGATGTGCACAAGGCAAAGGGAGTGGCTATAGGATTTTGCATAGATGCCACATTTGTGTTAGAGGAGATGCTTAGTGATCCCTTGGGCCGTTTCTTGTTCCTTAGAGGCACCCTGGGCACTATGCCCTGTACGATAGCGACCCTATATGCGCCTAACCGGGATCAGGCTACTTTTTTGTCATGTACCCTTAGGAGGTTGATGGACTTTGCGCGTGGGTGTGTTCTCCTCGCAGGAGACTTTAATGTCCCGCTGCACCCACCCATTGATACGTTGGGGGGGGGGGGTTCCAGCATTCCGTAGAGGCGGCTAGCGTACATTCGCAGACGCTTACACGAGTCCCAACTGATGGACATTTGGAGGATTGCACACCCACGGGTAAAGGATTACACTCATTTTTCGCAGGTCCACTCTTCATATTCTAGGATTGATTATTTCCTGATAAGCCATCATCATCTATCCATGGTTAAGAGTGCAGCGATTGCGACCTCTTCCTTATCAGACCATGCCCCAATTACACTCTCCCTGCATGTCCCCTCTGTGCCTGTCCATCAGACCAACTGAAAACTTAATGATAATTTACTATTGGAGGATATAGACAAAAAGCTGATTACAGACGCTCTGACTCAGTTTTTTGATGAGAATACTGCCCCTGAGATTTAACCTGGTACGCTCTGGGAAGCCCATAAGGCTTTTGTCAGGGGCCAGTTTATTGAGTTGGGCTCCCGGAAAAAAAAAAGAACCCGATTGCAACTAAAATTGCTGAAAGATCTTGAGGCCTTGGAACGCCAGCATAAGGTTGGCCTTCAGTCCTCGATTCTCCAAACCTTGACCCAGAAGAGAGAGGAATTGAAGGAACTCTTTCACCTGGATCAGAAACACCGGTCTTGAACGGTAGCTCAGAGTTGGCATGAATGGGGCAACAAGCCTGGTCGGCTGTTGGCTCGCTCACTGCAACAGAGAAAATCGGCCACCTTCGTCGCTAAAATTAAATCCTCTTCGGATGCTTTGGTCTATGAGACATCTGCCATAGCTAAGGAGTTCAGATTGTTCTACCAAGCTTTATACCATGTTCAACATTCAGTGGTAGATATAGACGCTAGGGCACAACTTATTCAGACTTATTTGCAACAAGCCAATCTACCATCACTTCCTGCAGACACCTTAGCAGTCCTGGAGGGGGAGGTCACCACGTCTGAACTACAGGTTGCACTAAAAGCTATGGCCAATGGAAAGGCACCTGGCCCCGATGGCTTCACGGTCGCCTACTATAGAGCATTTTCTGATCTTCTGCTCCCTAGACTAACTAGGTACGCCAACTCGGTCCCTGAGGGTGGCTCCCTTCGCCCGGAAACGCTCCACGCACACATCGTGGTCCTCCCCAAGCTGGGGAAGGATCTGTGTTGTTGTGGGAGCTACCGCCCCATTTCTCCATTGAATTTGGAAGCCAAGTTGTATTCTAAGGTTATAGCGAACAGGCTCCTTCCTCTTGTCCCGTCGGGGGACCAGACCGGTTTTATCCCCGGCAGGGAGGCTCGGGATAATTCCCTCCGCACACTGTCCCTAATTGCACATGTTAGGAGATCCTCCCAGCCCACCCTTTTGCTGTCGACTGATGCTGAAAAAGCGTTCGATAGGGTGGACTGGGAGTTTCTTATGGCTACACTCGCCCATTTGGGCATCGGCCCCTCCCTTAGGTCCCGTATCTCGGCTCTTTATGACTCCCCCACGGCCCAATTACGGGTCAATGGTGTGTTGAGCAAATCTTTTACACTCCACAACGGTACGAGACAGGGCTGCCCCCTTTCACCCATTTTATTCGCCCTTTCTCTTGAACCCTTTCTGTCCTCGATTAGGCACAACCTGGACATTCACAGGATTAAGATTGGTAAACACGAACATAAATATGCCGCATATGCGGACGACATTTTGTTTTATGTGCAGCGCCCGACGCTGACGCTTCCGGTTCTTATGGCCGCGTTTGAAGCGTATGGAGCGGTTTCCAATTTTAAAATAAATCTGAGTAAATCCGAAATTTGGAATATAACGGTCTCCCTCTGGGCTGTGCCTAGTCTGCAAACATCTTTCCCCTTTAGTTGGCAGTCCAAAGCAATGAAATATTTAGGTATTTTCCTCACGCCTAATCCTGCATCCCTATTCCGCACTACCTTTATCCCTTTATTAAATGTGATTAGGTCTGATTTACAGAGATGGTCGCAGCTTGCTCACTCATGGTTGGGTAGGGTAAGCATTCTTAAAATGAATGTTTTACCCAGACTACTGTTTATGTTTCAAATGATCCCTTACAAAATACCTGTGGGTTATTTTACACTATTAAGATCACTGTTCGGTAGATTTGTCTGGAACAAGAGACGACCCAGGGTTGCAAGGTCTTTACTGACTAGGCCTAAGAAGGAGGGGGGACTGGCACTGCCCGATGTTAAACGATACTTCCTAGCCACGGTCCTCACTAGGATTTCTGATTGGAGATACCATGTTAAATCTAAGCTGTGGGTGTCCCTTGAGGCGGATTTATGCGGGATGGATCCATATACACAAATCTGGATTCCATGCAAATTTAGATCTCTGTCTAGTACGACAGCACCCTTGACACAATCCACTTTGATGATTTGGGATAGGTTAGGCAAAACCTATGGATGGCTACATAATTCCCCCCTGATGCCGTTAGCGGGGCATGATTTTTTTCCTCCTGGAAATACGCGACCCCCACAACGCCCCTGGTCCCTGGGCTCGGCCACGTTGCTTCATCATGTATTATCTCCCTCGGGTATCGTCCCCTTAACAGATCTAGTGAACCCATCCCCCATCACCCCAACTAGTGGCTTTTGTTGGTTCTCTACCGAGACCCCTGAGGGGCCTAGATGGCCTGAATGTTATAGAATGTGCCTTTATCGGGGATCAACAGGAGGAGAGGCCTCTCTAATTTTTCTATAAAGCGCTGTATGACATGTCTACAAAGAGTACTCCAAAATTCTTACTTCACTGGGAAAAATAATTGCAGAAGGAACTGCCGCCCTCCCAGAGAGATTCCATCTTATTTTTAGCACACACATCCTCCATTTCATCTAAAATTGCTGAGGTTAATTACAAACTACTCACAAGGTGGCACTACACTCCAGTGGCCCTACACACGTTTTTCCCCGAGGCCTCTCCGCTCTGTTGGCGCGGTTGCGGGGACAATGCGACTCACGCCCATATCTGGTGGCAATGTACATACATCCGCCCGTTTTGGTCAGTGGTTTTGCACTGGATGAAGGAGATCCAAGGTTACGAAACTATTGGGGATCCCTGGGTAATTTTATTGCACTGTACGCCGGGACATCCCGGTGCATATAAAAAGTCTATAACGCCTCATTTATTGAATGCGGCAAAGTCTCTAATCCCACGTTTTTGGAAACAGACTGCAGTGCCTACACTGCGCCTATAGCTGGTGGAAGTGGACTGAATCTATCATATGGAGGATCTCACCTACTCATTAAGGAACGCATCGATGCAAACATGTTTTGTGAACTATGCGCCTTGTATAAGAAACAAACAATAAACAATAATAATAATAAACAATAAGGAACAAGTCAGACTTATTTCTGAAAATATGGTCCGGCTGGTTTGCGTTTAAATACACCTCAGCATATGCTGATCTGATGTCACGCAAGGGGTAAAAGAGTGTTTGTCACCTGGGGTTTCACGTTTTACATCAGATGACTTATATTGCAGCTTACCCGATATGCCATGTATATAAGTAACTTGTGGGTCTGTTTGCTGTTTTTCTTTTGTTTCTCCGATACAGGTTGGCAGATGGAGGCGGAAGGTCTCCCCCCCCCCCCCCCACCCTCCCTCTCTTATTCCTTGTTTCTCTCTTTCTCACCCCCTTTCCTCTGGTACTTTTCGTTATTTATTTTGATTATGAGTGCTAACGCCCCTCATGAGCGTGTTTGTTTTCATATGCTTGAGAGGCGTGCTCTAAGGATCAGCCACCCTCTCCGCTCAGTCCTTCGCCGAGTTGCGAGTCATGGGCGCCTGGGGTTCCCGGACCCGATACTGCTAACAGCCTGTTTATACATCTTCTGAGCGGTATAATTATAATTGTTTTTTGTCTGTGTATCCTCTGACATGTAACATGTGGTCATGCTGACCTCCCTGATTTTCGTTTGTCACCTGTTTATTTTTCTTTAATAAAAATATATTGAACAAAAAAAGATATGGCTGTGGGACGATAGACTTTCGCCTCCACAATCGATAAGGGAAAGATTACGGAGATAAACACAAGGAATAGAGAGGAGTAGTGTAAAGAAACAAGAAAATAAAAGTGAGGTAAAATCAAATGATCATGATTGGGTGGTTTGGGTAGGGAAGGGAGGGTGGCAAATAGAAACACGCACAAAACAATGCACAAAAGGGACATAGATAAGAAAAGGGAGCAAGTTTGGGAACTAGAGTTGTACACACTTTTTTATATATTTAATATGTACTGTATTCCGTATTTGAATATGCGCACAAAGTGTATGATAATTGCAAATATTGAATATTAAAAAAAAAAGAAATGAAAAAAAAAAAGAAGTGTGGCGCTAGAAATACATAAACCCAGTGAATGAGTTCATAAATAAATGGCAACTTCAATTAATCAAATGAACTAGAGTCCATGATACACATCCATTCACCAGATGGAGGGAGAGAAAATCAATGATTGATAGATGATCCGTCACCAAAGAATGAATGTAATTGAGCTTAACAGAAGTTGAGACCTAATTAAGTGTACACTTATCAGGTCATACAGGCTTAAATAGATGCCGAGGGTCCACGTATCTTTCAATGATGGGAAAACAGTTTGCTTTGTGGGGTATCTTTAATGATATCTTCTTATTAGAGCCAGTTTAATGGTGCTAGTAGAAGTTCTCACACAATGACGATAAAACTTCAGAGAATTGCACAGAGTGTGAGACCGGGGGGGAAAAATTTTGTACACATAGCGTGATACTGTATAAAAATGGTAGTATTTAATAAAGAGAAAAAAGTTTTACACTCACATTGAAAAGAGTAAAAACAAGCACTTAACATGTAACTGGCAGTAGAGTCAGTGTCTTCTCCCGACGCGTTTCCTTCAATAGAACATCGTCCTGGGGCACTGACTAACTGCCTACTGACACCCAATATATAGATAGAAGTGTCCCCTATCTTAATTGCTGCTTCCGACATGGGGACAAAGCGCAGAGCGCAGAACTCCGTCATCACTTCCGGGTTTTGCCAGCATGGAGTCCTCAGCGTGCGTTCCAAACCTTGCTGTGAAACCGAGGCTGGACAGCAACGTCGTAGGACGTGTGCTGCGTGATCTGCGTGCCTTCCATACGTAAAGACGAGGAGGCCACATGCTTGAACGCAACGCTGGGTAGCAGATGTAATGCACAACGTCTAATTGTAACGTATGACGCTGTTTCCGCCATATACGATCTGAAGCAACTAAGGCTGAGGACACCTATTATATAGAGCAGGAATTACATCTTATATCAACAAGAAACAAGGAGTAATCTTGAAAGGTGAACCACACTCATTAAAAAAGCCCATCCATAATTAAAATAATGCAATATAAACGATACAATTGTGGCATAAATAGCAATTATTAAAATGACTAAAAATAACATTAGCTCATATTATATTATAAACATCCAAAAATAAATAAGCGTCTAGATCCAATAGCCTAAAAAAATATAATCTATATATTTAAAATTCATCAAAGTTCATGGGATCCTGAATAATAACTCATAGAAAAAGATATAGCAAAGCTATTGAAAAGGGGTGGGGGGTAACAGGTGAAGAATTGTGCAACCAGAAACTTTGGACAACGAAACTAAGATCGATTAATAAAAGCGTTAATGTCCCATTCAACGTTAAGTCCATGGGGCATATATGTTTGTAGTTCGTATATCCAATACGTCTCGAGTCTGGATACTCCTCTGGTTTTTGCTCCCCCTCGCCAAGGTGCTACAAACTTGTCTATGATTAAAAACTGAGTGCCGGTAAGATCTCGACCATGACATTGTCTGTTATGGCGTGGTACGGTATGTTTTGTGTCTCCACCTAGAATCTTGGTGACATGCTCACCTACCCGTATGGAAAAGACTACCCGTATGGAAAAGAGTCTGATAGTACGACCTACATATTGCTTCCCGCACAGGCAGGTGATCAGATACACAATGTGTGTGGTTGCACATGTGCAAAAAGACTTGATAGGATAAACTTTACCAGTAATACGTGACTGGAATTCAAGTGATTTTAGCCTCCCACAGGTATTGTATACACATACACTGCATTTTTTACAAGGGTAGTAGCCCTTTATGTTTTGAAAAAACATGGGTTGAATGGGGGGGTCGACCACATTTGGAGCAACTCTGTTCCTTAATGTTGGGGCCCCTCTGAAGATTACCTTAGCCTTTTCAGGCAATTGCGGACCCAAAACCTTATCCTGTTTTAATATATCCCAATGTTTATCAAATATTTTTTTGATATCCTTGTGTTGATTTGTGTCAGGATCAGCGGCTAAGGTGACCAGACACGTAGCTACACAAGGGAACTGAGACCAAACAAAGGATATATATATTAAGTGATATTTATTTACAGTGAGAATACACCAACAAACACACACAGTAACCAATGAAAACATAAACCACTCCAGCAAACAAGAATAACTAATAAACCTAATAGCTAACTATATACAATATCTACAACAATAACTACAACAAGGGAAAAGGCAACAGGGATGCAAGGAAAAGGACACAGCTGGGGACAAGAGCATAGAACACGGCAAGAAGGATCGGGATCAGAACAAGGGCAGGTTGGCAGGCACAAGCTGGTAGCAGACAAGAAGGGACCAGAATCTTGACGCACTGGGGGAAGGGAGGAGCAGTCTTAAATATCCAGGCAGCTGGAGCCAGGTGCGGCCGATCAGAACCTGACAGCTTCTGGGAGACACCTGCTGGTGGACACTGGAACTGCAGCCAACAGCGCAGAGCAGGTTAGTGCCACCAGCAGGTAAACTTATTCCTAACAATTTGAATACGAAGTAAGCATTGAGAATTTGAATGATGTATCAGGTTCACACGGAACTTTATCACACAGCAGGGAATTGCGGTCCATCGATGCAAAACAATGTGCCTCTGCTTCAACTGCCATTGGATCGTAACCCTCATCTACAAATCTCTGCCTGAGCATAGATGCTTGTGTGAGGTAAGTGTCAGTGCTGGTGCAGTTCCTGCGTAGCCGGAGGAACTGGCTCTTAGGCACTGAATTAAGCCACGATTTATGGTGGCAGCTGTCAACTGGGATGAAGCTGTTCCTGTCCATGGTTTTGAAATGGGTCTGGAATTTGAACTTATGGGATTCTAAAGTGAACTTTTTGGATTTGGAAATAGCAATAGAATCCCGTAAGTTCAAACTTCCGTGACATCATTAGTAGAATAACAGGGAGTTCCGTTAGCCCCCAATATAGATACAATATGAAAGGATGATTGCCGTGACCTGGCCACCAATGCTAACATATGTGCTGTATTCTCACCCTCCTCAAAATGACTTTGTTGTAGGAAAAAACTTTTATTCTCTGCAAATTGCAGAGACAGGTCCCTCAACATAGATTGAGCACCAGCCAAGAGCGTTTTGTATCATCTGTGGGATCAGCAACATATCTGGCCTTAGAGGTGCGTGCCTCCTCCAAGACTGACATATCCCACTCCTTGGTGGAGGTTTTAATCTGGGAAATTACTCAAATAAACTGCCCCCTCATGAAAGCCTTAGCTGCCTCCCAGACCACACCCAGCTCTGCAGAGTCTAGGTTATGCCTAAAAAAAGTTGTAAGGAGATCCGGTATGGGGTCTGGTTCTGGAATAAGCGAAAGCCAAAAAGGGTTACGTTTCCAGAGGGTGCTACCTCTACATGCCCCAAATCGAATATCTATTGATAAAGGGGAATGATCTGAGACCTGCTGGGGATGGTATTGTGAGGATTCTAACAGCGGCAATAGTAAATTATTCCCTAATCCCAGATCAATTCTGGACAGGCCCCCCACCGAAGCAGATTGACATGAGTACATGTTGGCGTCTGGATTGCGCACTCTCCAGACATCCGTTAGGCCCATCTCTAATAATAAACGGGCAAATGGTGTAGGCCCCATCCGCCTCTGCAGCTCACCCCCCCCCCCCCAACGGATGGAGAGTCTATCTTTAGCATGATCTAGACAATTATTGAAATCACCAATCACCAGCACTGGGATGCCCGGGAAGCGGACAATAAAGTCTGTCAATATCTTTAGGGTAGTAGCGGAAAAGGGAGGGGGAATATACATCCCTGCAAGAATACATTTGGTCCCGTAAAGGGAGCATAGAGCAAAAACATACCGACCATCTGGGTCTATTTGTACCTCTAGTGCTGAGCATTGTACACCACGTCTAACCAGGAGGCTCACTCCCCTCGAGTACACTGAAAAGGTAGCATGAAATTGGTGACTAAACTGTCTTACAGCAAATTGGGGTGTAGAGGACAGGGAAAAGTGAGTCTCCTGCAGACAAACAACATCTGCATTTACCTGCTTGACTGTACGCAGCACAGCCAAGCGCTTGACAGGGTTGTTTAGACCCCTGACATTCCAGGACATAATTCTGGTCATCTTAGACATTGTAATACATAAACTATCAAAGTAAGGATATTTCCAGTAAAGTCATAGCACCTTGAGGTGAGGTAGTAAGGAACACTGAAACAGACAAGCAGCAGCGTGTCACTGAATGAATCTGTAGGACGGCAGAGTAAAAAAAAGCAGTGCAGTAGCGGTGAGAGTTCCAACATGAGGTATACCCTTTGGCGGGCAGGTGAAACAGTCACAAGGGGGCCAGTGGCCCCTAGAAACATCTGGAGTGACGGTGATTCCACAGTGAAGCCTTCAAAAAAGTAAGAAACCAGCAAAAATAATAAAAACCAAAATAAAAGTAACAATAGAAAATAACAGGCCAACATGGCCAAACTTAAGTGCCCCAGGGCAAAGGGAGGTCTGTACCAGACCAACATGGGGGCAGCAGTGGAAGCGCACATAAGCGTCCAAACTTTTCAACAGGTAGCCCTGGTGTCAAAGAAAGAGTCAAACATCAGCAGCTCTTCCGCCTTGGCAAGTAGTAATAAGGGTCAGAATGAGTTAACCACTTAAGGACCGCCTACTGCACATTTACGTCGGCAGAATGGCACAGCTGGGCACATCAACGTATATATACGTTGGTTTTAGTACCCAGCCGTGGGTCGCGGGCGCGCGCCCGCGACCCGGTCCGAAGCTCCAGGACCGGGACCGCGGGATTCGCGGACCCGATCGCCGCTGCAGTGCGGCGATCCGTCCCTGGAGCGGAAGAACGGGGAGAGCCGTGTGTACACACGGCTTCCCCGTGCTTCTCTGTGGCCGGAGCATCGATCGCGTCATCCCTGTAATAGGGGGACGCGATCGATGACGTCACACCTACAGCCACACCTCCCTACAGTTGTAAACAACACATTAGGGCACACATTCCCTACAGCGCCACCTGTGGTTAACTCCCAAACTGCAACTGTCATTTCCACAGTAAACAATGCAATTTAAATGCATTTTTTGCTGTGAAAATGACAATTGTCCCAAAAATGTGTCAAAATTGTCCGAAGTGTCCGCCATATTGTCGCAGTCACGAAAAAAATCGCTGATCGCCGCTATTAGTAGTAAAAAAAAAATAATTAATAAAAATGCAATAAAACTATCCCTTATTTTGTAAACGCTATAAATTTTGCGAAAACCAACCGATAAACGCTTATTGCGATTTTTTTTACCAAAAATATGTAGAAGAATACGTATCGGCCTAAACTGAGGAAAAAAAATGTTTTTTTATATATTTTTGGGGGATATTTATTATAGCAAAAAGTAAAAAATATTGCATTTTTTTTTAAATTGTCGCTCTATTTTTGTTTATAGCGCAAAAAATAAAAACCGCAGAGGTGATCAAATACCACCAAAAGAAAGCTCTATTTGTGGGAAAAAAAGGACGCAAATTTTGTTTGGGAGCCACGTCGCACGACCGCGCAATTGTCTGTTAAAGCGACGCAGTGCCGAATCGCAAAAACCCCTTGGGTCATTTGCCAGCGTATTGGTCCGGGTCTTAAGTGGTTAAACAGTACATTACCCGTCTTGTTGAGCACGACGTCGATTACGGCTTTCCTTGATTGACTGTTCCTGTCCAACCTTTGTGCAGCCGCAGAAGGTAGATCAAAAAAATTAACGGAGCCCAGTGCCTCCACTCTTAGTCGGGAAGGGTATAGCATAGCATATTTTACATCAAGAGCTCTAAGGCGACGTTTAACATCAAGGAACTTTGCACAGTGTTTTGGCAGCTCAGCAGAAAAATCAGGAAAAAATGAGGTTTTAACGTTATCAACTCTCATGGCCTCAGGTTTGATCCTGGCATTATGAAGTATAGCATCTCTATCATTGTAGTGAAGTAGCTTGAAAATAAAAGGTCTTGGGGGGGCCCCCCCGGTGGATGAGGCCTAGCTGGCACCCTGTGCGCCCTCTCCACAGAAAATAATGGAGTGAATACTTCCCTGCCAAATGCAGCCACCAGCCAGTTCTCAATAAATTCAACAGGATTCTCTTTCTGCCCTCCAGGCAGTCCCACCAGCGTCACGTTATTTCTTCTCATCCTATTCTCCAATTCCTCTAAAGGAGATGAATGTTGTGTGAGAAGATGATTGTTGTATGTAAGATCCCTCTGCATGGGGGCCATGTCATCTTCAATGGAACTCACTCTCCTCTCCACCGCAGAGGTCCTCTCCCTCAGCTTTTGTGCATCCTGTCTCATAAAGGATATTTCTGCCTTTACCCCCTTAATATCAGCGGCTAGGGCAGCTATGGAGGTATTACACGAGGTTATGGCTGCAAGTGAGGGTTCACCATCAGAGGTAGGGCTGGTGGAGGCCTGAGGTCTAGCAAAGCTGCCATCAGGAGTACTCACTGCGTTCCAAGGGAACCCTGATCCGCCTCCATCCTCCAGGGAAACAGTGTCATCCCCATCCACCGGATGATTCTCCCTGTATCCCCGGGTGAGTATTGGGGTCTGCAACAAGCGCCATGGAGAAGAGTGTTCACACTATTGTGAATTGGATGCGGGTTCCTCACATCCAAATCGCAATAGCAGGGGATTTTGACCGGCTCTCTATGGACCCGGTTTACATAGGTCCACTGTGGCTCTGGTGCGAATTTGCACAGGGGTCCTGTGCGGTTTTTGGTCCGTTTCAGGTCAGAATTCTGCCAAAAATGTGTGCTAAAATCAGACCTGAAATGGTAAATGTGATGCACCAGACCCCTGCTGTGAGCTGCATGCAGCGATAAAGTGAACCCAGCCTAAGGATAAGTTCACCTTTTTCCAAAAAATAATAAATGCACATTTTTTTGCAGATATAAAAGAAAAAACTGCAGCGCAAAACCAATAGGAATATATTCAATATATATATATATATATATATATATATATATATATATATATATATATATATATATATAAACAAACAATATATAGGAAGAATAATTATACTAAATTGATGAAATAAAGTCCACAGACATATGTAAGAGAAATCCAGATAGCCAAATCTTAAAATTCTCCACCACGTGACGATGAGAAGCCAAAAACTTAAAGTGATCCCTCCACCAGTAAGGATGGATACTCTCACCTTCGCATTTAGACCACTATTTTACTAGATGGTCAAATGAGCAGGTATCTCAGCATAGGAGACCAGGAAGCAGGGTAGAAATTCGGATCCTCAAAGATCAGCGGTGCATACAGACCCAAACATGAAAAAAGGAATCACAGATCTAAGAGCTCTCCGCTAAACTCAAGCATTTATTTAAAAGGTAGTAAAAACACAGGCTACTCACATTTTAGCCAATAAAAAACGGCAGTAAACATACAGGGTGTGTATGAACAACTAAATGTTCCAAAAGGACGGCAGCAAGCGACGTGTCTTAAGACTCCTGAACCCCTGTATGTGTTCGGTTTTGCAACTTCCTCAGCAGGGCGAACATTTTTTTGCAGGTAAAAAAAATTGTATTTTATTATTTGTTGTTGCAGGAGCCTGTAAAGCATTGCACCAGCGATTAGCAGATCGCTAATGCCTTGCAGGCCTCCTGCAGAATTTTTAGTGTATCTACTATATCGTACAAGGAAACCAATACATTCTGACAGGAAGCATGAGTTAACTACCATTGTCACTCTTTCAATTCACAGAGCACTGTGGGGGCAAAGCCCCACGCAGCCGCATTTTTTAACCACTTTAGCCCCGGACCATATTGCTGTCCAATGACCAGAGCACCTTTTGTGATTCGGCACTGCGTCGCTTTAACTGACAATTGTGCGACGTGGCTCCAAAACAAAATTGGCGTCCTTTTTTTCCCACAAATAGAGCTTTCTTTTGGTTGTATTTGATCATCTCTGCGGTTTTTATTTTTTGCGCTATAAACAAAAATAGAGCGACAATTTTGAAAAAAATGCAATATTTTTTACTTTTTGCTATAATAAATATCCCCCAAAAAGATATGATTTTTTGTTTCCTCAGTTTAGGCCGATACGTATTCTTCTACATATTTTTCCTTAAAGTTATAGCGTTTACAAAATAGGGGATCGTTTTATGGCATTTTTATTAATATTTTTTTTTTACTAGTAATCAGCATTTTTTTTTCAGTACTGCGACATTATGGCGGGCACTTTGGACACTTTTGACACATTTTTGGGGCCATTGGCATTTTTATAGCGATCAATGCTATAAAAATGCATTGTATTACTATAAAAATGCCATTGGCAGTGAAGGGGTTAAGTGTGTTCCTGGGTGTGTTCTAACTGTATGGGGGGGTGGCCTCACTAGGGGAAATCACTGATCTTCTGTCATACATTGTATGAACAGAAGATCAGCGTTTCCCCCGCTGACAGGATCGGGAGCTATGTGTTTACACACATAGCTCCCGGTCCCCGCTCTGTAACGAGCGATCGCGTGCGCCCGGCGGCGAGCGCGGGACTCGGGGGCAGCGCCCTAGCGGCCGCTTTAGAGCTGACTTATAGCTACGGGCTCTCGCCCAGCAGTGCGATCGTCCCGCAGTGATATGACGGTGGTTAAAACATTTTGGCAGCTATCAGAGTGGGGCTCGGTGCTTTCATAAAATGTTACATGTTACACCCTGAATATGGGTGCAACATGTTATGAAAGGAGAACTTCTCATTTAAATCCAAAATGTGACAAATAACACATGTTGTTAAATAATATAAGAAGCCATATTTTAAAAAAGCCCTCTATCATACTGTGTCATTAAGGCTTATCTCATGTGAATACAGCGTGTCGGATGCTCTTGACCTCTTGTCACCAAGTGCACACATATATGCAGCCTCACTGAAGTAAGTCTTTTGTGGGGCCATATATTTGCATACCTGTGTTTGTGAACTTATTGCCAATCACCTGATCCTTGTGATAGTCTCTGATTGGCTATGACAATGGCCCTTGACAGGCAGAGAAAAATAAAAACAAGTGTGTATAAAAAAAATAGAGAAAAATAGCTAAATCTAGGATATTGTCAGGGTTAGTGTTAGTGAGAAAGTAATTGTCAAAGGTCAGGGCCCATATAGTTAAAGGAACAGGCTCGGAGTAAGGAGAAGGACTGAGACCTGTGTAGACCATATCGCAGCATCTGTGGGAGGATATCTGTGCCCGTTCCCCACCTCTGTCCTCTCCTTCATCCCCCTCCCCCTCCTGAAAGCCAATCCATGGGTCAGTCACGCTGTTAGCGTGTTAGCAGGAGGAGGTGAATGATGGCAGATTGAAAGGCTGGAGCTTGAGATTGATGTGTAAAAGTGGCTGGCTTACCTCCCTCAGTATCTCCCTCAATATCTCGGCACCTAAGTCCCCTTTCAGACAGACGGCTGTTTTTCCGCAGCTAAAAGCATGTTTATGTTTTGCTGGAATTCAAGACTCCAGGCACAGCGATTAGCTTCATTTGTACAGTGCTTTTAGCTGCGGTTCCATTTAGCCGCGGCACGATATTGAACGGGGATCCGACTTGGATCACTGCCAATGTCAAGCACTGCGTTTGGTGTGAATCTTGAGGGGGAACTCCACGCCAAATTTCAACTAAAAAACCGGCATGGGTTACCCCTACAGGAGCATACCAGGCCCTTGGGGCTGCTATGGATTTTAAGGAGACATCCCGTACGCCGAAAAAACGGCGTGGGGTTCCCCCAAAAATCCATACCAGACCCGTATCCGTGCAGTAGCCTGGACGGTCAGGAAAGGGGTGGGGACGAGCAAGCGCCCCCCCCTCCTCCTTAACCGTGCCAGGCCACATGCCCTCAACATAGGGTGGTAGGTGCTTTGGGGCAGGGGGCGCCCTGTGGCCCCCCACCCCAAAGCACCCTGTCCCCATGTTGATGAGGACAGGGCCTCTTCCCGACAACCCTGACAGTTGGTTGTCGGGGTCTGCGGGAAGGGAGCTTATCGGAATCTGGGAGCCCCCTTAATAAGGGGGCCCCCAGATGCCGGCCCCCCACCCTAGGTGAATGAGTATGGGGAACATCGTACCCCTAGCCATTCACCTGGCGGAATAAAAAAAAAAAAAAACACACGACACAGAGTAAAGTAATTTATTAGTCAGCTCCGGGGGCCCCCTCTTTTCTTTAGCTCTTTTACGAGGGAGGGCTGCTTCTTCGATGTCTTCTTGGGGGGGGGGGGTGTGCCGCTCTTCGCCGCCGTCTGGTTCCCTTCCGCCGGGCTTCCTCCGACGTGTTCAGCGGGGGTGACCGGGCTTCTGTCGCTGTCTGCGGCTGCTTCTTCTTCTTCCTCTCCTTCTTCTGTCGCCGTCTGCTTTTTCTTCTTCTTCCTCTACTTCTTCTGTCGCCATCTGCTGCTGCTTATTCTTCTCCCGATGTTGACACGTCGCTTCCTCCCGCTGTAATGGTGGGGTGCGCGGCTTGCACAGATTTATATAGCCCTCTTATGACGTCACAGTCCCAGCATGCTCCGGTACCGCAGGTTTTTTTTACATTTTTTATTCCGCCAGGTGAATAGCTAGGGGTACAATGTACCCCATACTCATTCACCTAGGGTGGGGGGCCGGCATCTGGGGCCCCCTTATTAAAGGGGGCTCCCAGATTCCGATAAGCTTCCTTCCCGCAAACCCCGACAACCAACGGCCAGGGTTGTCGGGAAGAGGCCCTGTCCTCATCAACATGCGGACAGGGTGCTTTGGGGTGGGGGGCCTCGGGGCGCCCCCTGCCCCAAAGCACCTACCACCCCATGTTGAGGGCATGCGGTCTGGGGGGGGGGGGCGCTCGCTCGTCCCCACCCCTTTTTCTGACCGGCCGGGCTGCTGCTCAGATACGGGTCTGCTATGGATTTTGGGGGGAACCCCACGCCGTTTTTTGGGCGTACGGGGTCTCTCCCTAAAATCCATAGCAGACCCAAGGACCTGGTATGCTCCTGTAGGGGGAACCCATGCCGGTTTTTTAGTTGAAATTTGGCGTGGAGTTCCCCCTCAAGATTCATACCAAACGCAGCTGACACAGTGCACTGCGATTACCCGCGGTTATCTGCCGATATCTACGGGATTACGCAGCGGGACGCATCCAGTTCTGTTTTTTCTATCCGCACAAAAACGCAGGGAAAAAATCCGCAGGTAACCGTAGTGTGTGAATGTCATTGGAAAGCATTGTGTGCTTCTAGCTGCGGTAAAATCCGCAGCTAAAAGCACCATTCTATCCGTCTAAAGGCTTGGTTGTAGGTTTCACACACGGTCGGTGTGAGTACAGAGGTAAGCAGTAATCACACAGCTCATTCTCTCTATACCTCTATACTCATTCCTTATAAGAGGAATCTATGGGTCCCCTGTCTCCCCCTCCTTCTCCCTTCCCCGAGAAGTTCTGATATGCAGTCTTTGAGGAATGGAGTTTGTTGGAAAGACATATCTGATCACCCTAAATTGGGGAAGTGGATTGATGGATTGAATAGGAAACGACTAATGACTAAAAGAACAGAAATCAAGATAAAACTGTTATGTTAATTGATATCTGATAATTGTATCTGTGATTATACTGGGCACAGACTGACAATAAGAGCCAATGCAGAGTTATTGAAGAGCTTGCTATATTGCATAAATATCTGCCGATTGATGTTAAATTACATGAGACCCATTTGTTGGGGGGCCTGCACATTTTTTGTGACTTCCTACCTGTGGAAAGATAAGGCAGGGATGGACACTCGCAGGCATGGCGGTGCAGTACCACGGCCAGCTAGGGGGGGCAGGAATGTGGTTGGGGGAATAAAAGCATATTTGACTCCACCGTTACAGTCACCAATGAGAAGAGATATTGGGGGAACGGCAGGCCAGAACCAGGCAAGATACAGGAGCCCAGAAATTGGAGGACAATATGGAAAGACTGGTCAGGGATCACCAATCCTATTGGGCAGCACCTGCAGACAGGACACACAAAGCAGAAACCTTGTTGCGATGGGCAGAGGTAACCGGCTGTCGAGGGGGGAGAGATGGGAACGCTAATAGAGGAGGTGAACTAATGGATTCTGAATGAGAGGGCTGCACGCAGGACCCCAAAGAGGTGAAGGAAAGTTGGAAGGGGAATAGACCGGAAGGAAGGAAGGTCTTCTAATGGTTGGGGGTACCCCCACAGAGCAAGAGAGGGAAAAATAACTAAATGCCCCAAGAGATGGATCGAATGGTGATAGTAATGTTTTTATAAAATCGGCAGAGAAAAAAGGAGCAAATAGAATACGGTTACTGGCTCAATGGACAGATATAACAAACATAGCCGATATAATGGATACAACAGATCTATTAGAACCAGCAGAAACAATGGATGCAGTTACAGTAAAGTCAGGATTAAGGGACACATTACCAGAAGCAGAACATACATCAAAGGTGCAAATAGCACCAAAGAGCCCACTCATGCCTCTAACTGAGGTGGAGGGAGCAGGACTAGAGGAAAATAAAATTCACTGCATTGATGAGACAGAGCCTTTAACAATTGGAGATATCAAGGATAAACTAGAACTTATAAGAGCTTTACCAACAAAAACAGATATACAACAATTAACTGATTCAGTTGAACGATCATGTAATTCAGCAATAGAAGACCTCAGGCGAGAGGTAGAGGAAGTGGGAAAACGACTGGAAGTATTGGAAAATAGTCAAGAAGAAATAATACAAGCTGTTGAGAGGCCCAAGAAATTATTAAATATCTAGAATAGGGATGAAGTATGTTCGACTCGAACATCGACCGTTCGATCGTTCGTCGAATTTCGAACAAAAAATTAGAGTGAAACGAAACGACCGTTTTTAAAACTTTTTTCCATTGATACTACTATCAATGGAAAAAAAAGTTTTCAAACGATAGTTTTTTCAAGAGTCCTGCTCCTGAAAAAACAACCGTTTTTAGGACTTTTTTTCCATTGATACATGTTCAACTACTACTATCAATGGAAAAAAAAGTTTTAAAAACTGTAGTTTTTTCAAGAGTCCTGCTACTGAAAAAAAACTTCGGTTTTTAAGACTTTTTTCCATTGATACATGTTCAACTACTACTATCAATAGAAAAAAAAGTTTTAAAAATGGTCGTTTTTTCAGGAGTCCTGCTCCTGAAAAACTACAGTTTTTAAGACTTTTTTTCCATTGATACATGTTCCCTGGGACAAAACCCGGGTTCTGAAAGACGTTTTCCAACAATAACTTGAATATTGGTCTTTAAAATGATCGTTTTTGAATTCAAACGTTCGAGTCCCATAGACTTCAATGGGGTTCTAAATGTTCGTGCGAACGATCGGACTGTTCGACGGTTCTGGTGCGAACCGAACGCGGGGGTGTTCGGCTCATCCCTAATCTAGAAGATCAGATGAATACATTTATAGACCTATTAGATGATTTGGAAAATAGAGATCAACATCATAACATAAGGATACGGGAACTACCTGAAAATTATAAAGATAAGGACTTGGTAGAAACTGTACAAACATTTTTTGCGCAAATCATGGGCCCAACCTTGACTAAACCTGTGAAAATAGATAGAGTCCATCGCATATCTTCCTTCATGGGAAGGAACGGGGAAAGACCAAGAGATGTGGTATGTAAAATCCATACATTTTCTGAGAAGGAAGCTATAATGCGGGCTGCAAGAGATTTACCCATAATTGATTTTGATGGGTTTCGGATTTTGCTATATCCAGATATATCTCATCACACTTTGATGCAGCGCAGGATGGTGCGTCCATTGCTGGAAGTAATACGACAGAAGGATGTGAGGTATAGATGGGGGTTTCCTTTTAAATTATTAGCTTCATCAGATGGGAAAACAGCAGTTCTCCGAACCAAAGATGACTTAAAAAAGTTTCTAGAGATATTCGATTTACTGGCAGCGGACTTCCTGGACTGGAGACTAACAAGTGAAAATTTAATAAAATGGCAACGTGAATCTTGGTCCCAAATATATATATATAAAAAGAAAAGACACAAGACATTAAGGAAGTGGAGGCTGAATTGTTATGAAATAGTGGGGGGCTGACGGTGGGACTGCAGGGGGGGTGCAGAGGAGAGGGGGAAAGGATTTTATTATTTTTCCCTTTTTTTTTCTTCTCTCTTCTCGCTCTGGCCATGCCAACCCTGCACTCCCACCCCCCCCCCCACCCCTTTTGTGTATATAGGGGTGGGGGAGGAGGAAGGGGGAGGGTGGCTGGAGGAGGGGAGGAGGAAGGGGGAAGGTGGCTGGAGGAGGAGGGGAGAGGAAAAGAAGAAAAAAGATAGGAGGAAATAATAAAGCTGTTTAATAAATGAGAAGTTAAGAAGGCCTGGGGTAAGAATAGGGAAAGTGCAGAGAAACTGCTCTGGTTATCATTAGGATGATCCCGAGGAGGGATTGGATAAACTGCATTAGGCAGAAGAGGGGGGGTTGGGGTGGACAAGAGGAGCCCACACGGACTGTCCGCCCTAGTAGATGGTACACCCGAGACAGTTGGGTGTTAAGCTGTGGATACTTATTTGTAAAGGGTACACTACAGAGGTATATACTTGCTGCTGTCTATGCTCCCAATACCGGTACGGTGGATTTTATAACACAAACATTGAAAAGGCTAAATAAATTTGGGGAAGGTTTTATAATTTTAGGAGATTTCAGGATTCTTTTGGACCCCGAATTAGACACAACAGCAAGGAAAACAGCAATCTCCTATAGGGCAACTAAACACCTGAAGAAACTGTGTCGAACCTATCATCTAGTAGATACACAGCGAGCATTAAATGAGGGACGAAAGGATTATAGGTACTATTCCAAAACACACAAAGTATACTCCAGGTTGGATCTATTCTTTGTAGACCAGTACTATTTAGAACATATAAAAAGAGTTTCAATAGAACCAAGAACTACTGTATATCTGATCATGCACCAGTGCTGGTGGCATTTGTACCAGCTTCAATGGGGCACCGGGAGAAAACCTGGCGATTAAATGAAACACTACTGGATGATGAACAGATAGCAGAGGACATACGGCAGAAAATGATAGAATATTTTGAAATAAATACAACAGAAGATATATCAGAGCAGGTGATATGGGAAACACAAAGTAGTTATACATGGGGAGTTAATAGCCCACGGATCCTGAGTAAAAAAAAAAAAAAAAAAAAAAAGTAAGGAGATAGAAGAATTATTAAAAGAAATACATGAAGTAGAGATAAAACATTAAAAGAAACTAGATCTTACAGAGGCGGAGCAATTAGAAACTTTAAGAACGGAACTTGCTAATTGTCTAGATAGAAAAGTAAAAGATAAATGTAGATTATTTGCAAATAAATTATATGAACACGGGGAATAAGTGTGGCAAACTACTAGCTAGACAGTTACAATACCAAGAAGGTTTAACCCATGTCCATAATATCCGAATAAATAATAAACAGATTAAAGACACAAATAAAATAGCCGCAGAATTTCATCGTTTTTATAAAGGACTATATAACATACAAAGGACAAAATCAAAAGAAGATGAAGAAAAATAAATAAGAGAATATATTACGAAATCCAAATTACCATCATTGGCGAGGGATGTGGTGGAGGAATTAGAAGAACAACACGAGCACTTAATATACTCCATTGGATGCCATAGGGACCCGATAAAACATCTAGAGCAGTGGTTTCCAAACTGCGGCCCGGGGGCCAGATGTGGCCCTTTGCTCACTTTTATCCGGCCCTTGGGGCACTATTTCATCCACTGACACAAGCAATAGAGCACAATTCAATTCCCCCTGACACCAACAAAAGGTACACAATTCCTCCCGATGACCCCAATGATGGGGCACAATTCCTCCTAATGACACCAGCAATGGGGCTGAATAACACTAACAATGGGGCACAATTCCTCCCAATGGGGCCAATGACACCAATGATGTGGCACAATTCCCCCATCTGATACCAACAAAGGTGCATAATTCCTCCCAAAGACCCCAACAATGGGGCACAATTCCTCCCAATGAAAACAGCAATTGGGCTGTATTACACCAATGATGGTGCACAATTTCTCCCAATGGGGCCAATGACACCAATGATGTGGCACAATTCCCCTATCTGACAACAACAAAGAAGCATAATTCCTTTCCAAAGACCCCAACAGTGGAGCACAATTTCTCCCAATGACACCAATTATAGGGCACAATTTCTCAGAATGACATCAATAATGGGGTCAAATTTCTCTCAATGACACCTAAGATGGGATATTGTTTACACCCAAATATTTTTACTACCAATGGCTACCATCTGGCCCCCTGTGATGTCTGAAGGATGGTAAACTGGCCCTTTGTTTAGAAATTTTGGAGACCCCTGATCTAAGTAACCCTTTCGATGGATGCCGAAAAGGCATTCGATAGGGTGAACTGGGCTTATATGATGGACGTATTAAAATAATTAGGTATGGGGGGAACGGATGAGGGGGTGGATAGCAGCATTATATGCAGGACCTAAAGCTAAAGTTAAAGTTAACTGAACACTGTCTGAGGGGTTTGATATAGGCAATGGTACAAGACAGGGCTGTCCCCTATCCCCAATTTTGTTCGCTCTCACTCTGGAAACATTTCTATGTAGGGTGAGAGGGAACAGGGGAATAGTGGGAGTGGAAATTGGACAAAGAGAGCATAAAGTGGCAGCATATGCCGATGATTTATTGTTTTTTTTTCTCAAAACCAGAAGAATCGGTATATGAGCTGATGCAGGAAGTAACAAGATATGGAAAGATATCTAATTTTAAAATAAATATAGAGAAATCAGTAATATTGCCAAGTCATGTACCACTGCCTGTAGTAACATTGTTACAGGATAGATACCCATTTTTGTGAAACAGAGAATAATTGTGCTATTTGGGAGTGCATATAGCAACTGATGAAAAGATACTATAAAAACGTAACTATGGAGCATGAATTATAGAAATAACAAAAGACCTGAATAGATGGAAGGGAAACACACTAACATGGTTCGGGAGAATCAATACCCTGAAAATGAATGTGGTACCCAGACTGTTATATCTATTGTATACAGTTCCCATACAACTCCCCCAGATAATTTTAAAAAAGATATGGAAAGCATTTATTTCATTTATGTAAAAGCAAGGGAGAGGGAGAGGGAGGAGTTGGGCTCCCAGACATTGCATCCTATTATAAAGCGATGGCCCTGGTGTGTATATTGCATTTGTGCCATGATGAAGATAACAGAGCATGAGTGCTAATAGAGGCAAATATGGTGGGGAGGAACCTGGCGGGGGCACCATGGATACCAACAAAGGCCAGGGGATTATCAAAATGGACATCACCATTAACTCGGAACACACTGGCAGTATGGGATAGGATAAATCAATTTGGTAAATTAGCCCCAAAAACTTCCCCATTGGCACCACTTGGGGGCGACCCATGGTTTCTTTCAGGAGAGGAAAAAGGAGCTTTAGGCCCATGGGAATCGGAAGTAAGACAATGTGCCTGAGGTATGCACCGCTGGGGGGTCCTGATGCCTCAGGCAGATTTAGTATCATCACAAGGAGATATGGTAATGGTAGGATGGAGACAAGCCAGATGCAAAGTTTTTTTAGACGATTAGACCCTCCAGTAAGAACTTTGAATTCCCTAACTATATTCGAAAAAATATGTAGAAAGATATCAAACCCCGACCACTCAGGGCTTTTTTTCTGGGGGAACTTGGGGGAACTCAGTTCCACCACCTTTGGCTCAGACCCTTTGGTGCCCGCTCACCACAATCACTTGTGAACACAGAAGTCTGGTTTCTGTGTTTACAAGTGACTGCTTTGTAACCCCCTGAACTCTGCACACTGTATGTAATGCAATTCTGGTATTTAATGCCCCTTTGAGACCCTTCTACTGTTTGTGAAATCTGAACGGGTCGTGGTTGAGTTCCTGCACCTATTTTCTGAGAAAAAAAGCTCTGCGACCACTTATTGTCACAAATGTATAAAATCATATGTAGTGAACAGAATAAAACAACCCTTACTTTATCAAAGCTTTTATTTTTAATGTGTATGTAAGGTAGGTAAACCTGAATCACAGATAAATAAGTATAAGAAGGCACAGAGGAAATAACAAATATCACAATTGTATAGCACTAGGAATACATATATATTAATATATATATATATATATATATTTTTTTTTTATAGTCACAAACACTTTTCTACGCTGTTGCCTCCCCCTGCCCCCCCTTTCTTTTTTTGTGGGAGGACTCGAGAAACCGCAATATAGTAAAGGAAGGTAGTATTGATCTACCTTTAAGGCCTCGTACACACGAGGGGATATGTCCGCTGAAAACGGTCCGATGGACCGTTTCAGCAGACATCTCCGATCGTGTGTATGGGCTAGCGGACAGATTTGTCCAGCGGACAAATTTCAAAGCATGCTTTGAAATTTGTCCGCTACAAACCTGTCCGTCGGATATGTCCGCTGGTTAGTACGGGAAACCAGCGGACATATCCTCCCACACATGCGTCGTATCCTGTGAATGGATCCGACGCATGCGCGCGGAAGTGTTTACTTCCTGGTGCGTGACGTAGCGGTGACGTGGTGGCGTCAACGTCACCGCCGTGTCACCGACACGTCACCGCGCCGTCCGCCGGCGGGGAATTTGATCCGATGGTGTGTACACGCCATCGGATCAAACTCCAGATCGGACATATCCGATGGAAATGGTCCGTGGACCGTTTTCATTTGATATGTCCGATCGTGTGTACGAGGCCTAAGTGTCAAGGCATGTTATATGTTATATGTAAAGAAAAAAAATGTAATAAAGAGAGATAAAATTAAAAAAAAAACAGCTACATAAAACTGTCCATTTCTCTGAGCAAAAGGGTGTAAACTGTTGCTTCTTATCTGGCGGCGAAGGTCATCATGGACTGAAAACTGTCTAAGAAAGAGCAAGAAAGTGTATTACAAATTCTTAAAGTGATAGTCTCATATACTCATCCTGCACAAGCACTCATCCTATACTATCCTGCACAAGCACTCATCCAAGCATCCAGCTAGAGCAAACACATGGCTCTGTTTCCATAGTAATATGACCTCAAACAGGAAACACAAGCTGCTTGACCAGATGGTAAATGATGTCCTGTCTAATCTATTGATGAGAGAGAATTTTCAAATGCATGTCAGGATCTGTAGGGTGTTGGGAAGGGCTCCCTCCTGCCTCCCCTCCCAGATTTCAGTTGCATTCCCCCTTCTTCCTTCTGTGGACACTGGCTGCTAATCTCCTCTGCCGCATACACACGGTCGGAATTTCTGACAACAAATGTTCAATGTGAGCTTGTTGTCGGAAAATCATTTCCGACAACAAATGTTTGAGAGCTGGTTCTCAATTTTTCCGTCAACAAAAGTTATTTTTGGAAATTCTGACCGTCTGTACACAATTCAACGCACAACAATTCTACACATGCTCGGAATCATTCAACTTAATTTTTCTCGGCTTGTCGTAGTGTTGTACGTCAACGCGTTCTTGACGTTCGCAATTTCCGACAACATTTGTGTGACTGTGTATGAAAGACAAGTTTGAGCAAACATCAGTCGGAAAAAAGTCCATGGTTTTGATGTCGGAATGTCCTATTGTGTATATGCGGCATTATCCTGTCACTGCACGCACAAATGGCACTCAGAGCTGCTCCTCCCCACATAGCACACACTTGTTACTGAATTATCTTACAAACTGCTTAGAACAGTGATTGTAAACTTATGGCAAGCGTGCAACAGCTAGAGACAAAGACAATCCGCGCTAATACCCCCTAAGTGAATTGATGTATGGATATAAAAAAACGTGAAAAATAAAAATGAAAAATGCTGCACCTTAATACAAAGAAGCCCAATATGGGGCTCCACTAGACATATATATACAAAGGAGAAAGGCGCGCAACAATGTAACATATATATAAAAATATGTTTTACACAGCAACCTGAAAACAGTGAAATAAATACAAAAAATTGTTTGGAAAAAAGATGTAAATACAACGTCCCAAATGTGATTCCAAGTGTTATGTGCTCAGAGACTTATTTCCAAATGCCATTGAAACACAGTTCATAAGTGATTTCCCAATGGGGTATTGTAGACAATTCAAATGGTAGCCCACATCTGCTCTGGGTAAGGAAGTGATAGATGGCCGCTTACCGCAAAGTTGGACCCTTCCAGGGGTCAGTAAGGCACTCAAAGTAATTATCCGCGGCTGGATCCTAGGAATCACTACACTGCTGACAGCTCAGGACTGCTCAGAAAGGCTGAAGAGGTTTTTCACTCCAAGACGTGGCTTAAAAACTCAGCTTAATTGGAGATGTCATAAAAGATAGGGAAAGAAGGAACTCCATAGTGTAGCGGGTTTAAAATACTGACATTTTATTCAGTTTGCACTGACAAAAATAAAAACAACAGTCCTTCACCCTGCACATATAGAAGTTCTCAGCATGAATCAAAAAATCGAGTGTGCAGATGCTTCCAGCTATGCGTGCGATCGTTCGAGTCGACCAGCTGGTAAGCTAATGAACGTGGTGACGTCTGCGATGCTTAGCTCCACCCGACGCGGCGTTTCATCCAAACGGGCTTCTACGGGGAAAGGAGGCTCAAGTATCGGACGTCACACACCTCGTTCCTATTTAAGCATTCTCCTATTTAAGCATGCAACAGCTGGCACAGCAGGCCCACTCTGTGGGCACGCAGTGCGTCGCCAGGATAGGGGAGGGAATTCCCCTGCCAGGCAGTCACTTGCACTGTTGGTGCAGGTGCAGAGAAGGCTCCCTTCCTATCTTCAGAGTGATCGGGCAATGGGGCGGCAGATGTGAGCAAAACCCTCCCCGCATGCACTGAGGTCAGCCCCGTGGGAAGGACAAGGAGTGTCTACCTCTTTAAGTAGCCCTGCAATACAAAGGAAGAGAAGAATGACTTCTCTCTTCCTGGACTTTGAGAGCCAATAGGGGAGCGGCTCCCAGGGCTTGGGAGGTGGACGATGAAGCATGGCAATCTGGAGGACTCTGGCTGTACATACACAAGTAAGACTATGGGGGAAAAGAAAGGGAGGGGGCACAGAGGACACTGCTGTGTATTTGGGGGGATGTGAAGAAGCATAGGACACTGCTTTGGGAAGGGCCATAGCAGTGTCCTTTACTGGCCTTCACATCACCCTGTATTCTGAGCACAATGCATCCATATCGGATCCCTGTATTCTGAGCACAATGCATCACTGATCCCTGTATTCTGAGCACAATGCATTACTGATCCCTGTATTCTGAGCACAATGCATCCATCTTTGATCCCTGTATTCTGAGTACAATGCATCCATCTCTGATCCCTGTATTCTAAGCACAATCCATCTCTGATCCCTGTATTTTAAGCACAATGCATCTCTGGTCCCTGTATTCTGTGCACAATACATCTCTGATCCCTGTATTCTGATGTAGCAAACCCCTGAGGTACCTGCTTTTGTTTGTTCAATCTGTTACTCTGCCTTCGAACCCCAATGAACTGTCGCAGCCCGTCTGGCACACCTAGCAATGTGATTTAATGGAATAACTCAGCAGGAATACACAACACAGTTCTTCTTGTAGTTTACTAGAAGAAAAGTAAAATTCAGGTTAACATTAGTCAGCTAGGACCTGTGTAAGTACACAGGACTTGGTTGAAACAGTCTAAAGAAAACAGTCAGGAACACTATGCAAACAACGAAAGCAATAGGTAACAATATGTACAGATTAAATAGACTCCCCAATAACTTTTGGTGTGTGTGGGATGCTGTGGCTAAACGGGAACCCCAGGCTGGCCTACGATGCTTCTAGTACACACCCAGTGAAATGATCTTAATACCCATGGTGTGTTACCTTTAGGAGCAACCATGGTAATGTGCTGGAGGCAAAGCTTTGCGTTTTTTTATCTTCACCGGCAATGTAGGAGCTTTGTGGACAATATTTGGAAGTGGTATTCTATGAAAAGCATTAAAGGTTCCTGGGTAAAGCCCCCTCACCAAATCCTGTACAGAGTCAGTAGTCCTCCCCTGAGCGATCGATCGATCTTAGATGCAGGTGTGTCGCAGTGCCATCCAGTCCTTGAGCTGTTGCAGGGTGTCCTTCTTTAGCATGGACAGTCTGTTCCTTTGGGCTGGAGCTGCATGAACAATCTGTTCCACTGGGCTGGAGTAAGCCGCAATTCCACACACACATAGAGCGCAAGAGATGTTCTCCTGATGGGGTGCAGGCAAAAAAAAGGCTCTGGCCTAGTTCCTCTGCCTTTTTATCTCCTCCCCCACAGTCCTTTGCTGCCGCCTGATGATTGGCTCAGGCTCTTCCAATAGGGAGTTTACAGACAACTTCCAATAGGGAGTTTACAAACAAGCAGTTCTGAATGTCTGTGTGAAGAGAGAAGGGGGGGTGAAAAAGTCCACGCTGCTGCAGCAGACAGCTGTCCCCTAATAGATTAGATCAGTCCGGAGAAGTACCTGCTACACTGAGCACAATGCATCTCTGATCCCTGTATTCTAAGCACAATGCATCTCTGATCCCTGTATTCTGAGCGTAACTCACTCCTTTGAAAAAGCACAAAAGGTTTTTACTGGATAGAATCGTATGTTTTTGTTCCCTTAGGATGGGTCTGGTCATCCCTCTGAATGAGCCCTCTGTACAGAGCCACTGATAGGAATGGGGACAGAAGAGCAAGGGATTTTAAAGCAGAATGCCACACAGAATAGCTTTGGCTGGGCGGGTCACATTTGAGTTGAATTACTCTGATCAGCTGCTTTTTAGCCACTAATCAGAACTATCTGTTCAACAGAGTCTGCTGTACAGTTTTGCTATAAGATCATGGTCACTCTGATACCTGTGATACCCCTCAAATTTCATGAATGGGTCTTATCCATGCTATCAAAATGTCTTTTCCAAGATTCTGTACTCCTTTTAGGGTCCGTTCCATGCCGGTTCCCCCTCATGTCCTTCACATTATACAACAACCTATTTTAAAATTGATCTGGGGTAGTACTAGACCATGACTTAACGTATCTCTTCTGTACACTCTAAAAATCAGGGGAGGGCTGCGAGTTCCTAATATTGCTCAATAATACAAGGCAGCCCAGATTGCTCCAATAGTCCAGTTACACACAAGTAAATCAGCACCTTAATGGACTTTCATTGATATTGTAGATACTGATCTGATACTGATCTTTCCTCGGCTTTTTAAGGCAAGCAAAATACTTCCATGCATTATTAACCACTTCACGCAAAACTACATACCCGTACATTGGTACTTTGATGCAAAATCCCGGGTATTTTTGGGATAAAAGTAGACTCCATGGCAGATTTTATCGGTGGCGGGAGAGGTGAACACTCCCGTCCCGCCAGACCTGATCTGAGTGAGTACCCCTAAAGGGGATTTTGCTTTATTTAATAAATTATTTAAAACTATTTGCACTCGAGTTTTTCAGGGTTTTTATATATCCCGTATGGTTTATTCTGAGGAACCCAAGAGCCTAATGCTGGCCATACACTAGATGAAAAATCGTCCAAAAATCGCTCACTTTGTTTGTTTTTGGGCACAAATCGTTAATCGTTTGTGAAGTTTTTGTGGGGAAAAAACGAACATCAAGTTTGGAAAAATTGACGGCCGAACGATGAATCCTAAGGTTAATGCGTTATTCGTCCAAAAAAATTGAATGCTTGCTTGAAAACGCTATAACCCGAAAGGTAAATATTCGTATCAAATAACGTTCACGTCAAAAGGTCATGATACACTTCACCAACTATATAACCTGCAACCTCTTCAACTGTGATATACCTTTATGTATGTTTAAATAATTCACTACACAAAATATGCAATATTAAAACTTTATTGCAAAATGTTTTTTTTTTTTTAAACATTTTATCAACTGTGGAATCACATTTGCCATATATGGCATCCTATGTCCATGTGGCCTACTATATGTAGGACGAACATCAGAATGAACGAGCATAGAAGTAGTATCCTAACAAAAAAGGACAAAGGCTCTATACCTAGACATTTTAGGGAAGTCCATGACGGTAAAGTGGAAGGCCTGAAAGTTTTCGGCATAGAGGCCATCCAAAATGGTCTGGAGAGTGGCAAAAAATATCAAATTCTCTGTAAAAGAGAGGCCTTTTGGATTTTTACCCTGGGTACCATGGTACCGAACGGGCTGAACGAAGAAATAGAACTACATACCATAACATGAATATATACATTGGATAATAATAGAGAGGGCATCTAGATATGAGGTTCGGTCATTGAAGGAGGCTCTTCAGTCTTTACAGGTATAAGGCTGCGCTTTCCTCTGGACTATTACCTCACCTCATATAGTAGCAATTCAAACATAAAATTAATTAATAAATTTTTTCTTATTTAATTTTTAAAAAAAGTTTTAAAAAAGATTAGAAATATATATTTTTAAAAACAAAACAACAACAAATTAATAGAGTACCCTGCGGGCGACCGCATTACATGTATAGGGGGACACTTTGCTAAGAATTCTAAATTAAATAGAGGGAGGTTGTAACAATCTAATTGCCTATTGTGCCTCATGTAGATTTATAGATGGTCAGTAGTGCTCTCATAGAGTCATAGTGCTTGGCCCATGTGTACTAAACAAATGGGCCTAGCCAGCGGTGGATTGAAGGCTAGTATGTGTTGGCCGCAGTGTCACTGGTACAGTTAAACTAGCGACCACTGCTGCATACTGCTAGATAAATGTTGAGGTTTTGGTGGATAGGGGTGCACATGGGCAGTTTGTCCATCCATTTATCCTAACGATTCCTCTATGTTTGTATGTATATATATATATATATATGTGTGTGTGTGTATATGTATATATGCATGTATGCATCAACGCTGCATGTGTATGTGTAGGCAGATATCAGAGTGTGGGTTTGGGTGCACAGCCTGTCCGCTGAGCCGGCAGCATGTCCCCTTTGGGACCTTCGTTTCACTATACGTGCGTGTTCTTATACATATACATGCATTGAAACATAATAAAGAACTGGACCATTGCTCTAATATTGGATTCTTGTTCTAATATTGGTTGTACTTGTACTCTCATTCTCAGGTTCAACTATATGTCTATTTTTGATTTAATTAATTGAATTTTAACATTTTTGAGTTTGTTTTTAACTATTGGAATGTATATGCAGCTCCACTAGTATTGCAATTGGTCCAGTTATCCCCTGTATTATGTTTGTACAAGTGGGTATGTGCATCTTATATATGCATGTCACACACACTCGTCTGGAGCTCTGTTGTGCTTGGGCATGTGCTGGGAGTGTTCTATTGGCCCCAGTATTCCATCGCGAGAATTCACCCTCTCACCACTAGAGGGTGACAATATCCCACTGTGACCCAATCCTCTCTGTATTTTGCTCTCTAATATGGGAGCGCCGCATATGAGCGGAAGTGACGTTCCAGCCCTTTGGTTGTGATGGCTGGAACGCACTAACTCCCCATAGAAGACGGGCGTACGTCAGGTTGACGCGGCGCGCTGTACGTCGCGCGCATGCGCAGTAGCAACAGTACGCTGTGGGCCATCCAATAGGTTTGAACGCATATTCTTCCTGCTATGGCAGGCGTCCGCCTCAGCGCACACAGACGGAGCCGATCGGGCCAATGAATGGAGACCGGCGCCCCCCAGGAGAGAAGGTACCCACATAACAGTGTGACTGACAATGTAACAAGAGGACACTTTCTATTGAACACCCCTCTCCTACCTGCTATGCCTGCACATGTGTGTGTATGTGCAACTCGTTTTTGACTAAATGACACACGGTTCCCCCATACATGGGGAGTCCTGCCTTTTATTGGGGTTGGCCTCTATTAGAGGACCCCTGGTCACACTGTTGATGGTAGGGGTGTCCGCACGAGATGTGGGAGTCCATAAAGGGGATAAGGGGCGTGTCCAGTGGGAGTCCCCCCTGTAGGAGGGGCGGCCTACGACCCTGACCTTTCAGCACATGCCCATTTCTATGTATGTATGTATATACTCACAAGTTTCACTGTTAGGGAGCACTGCAGACCACCGAGGCTCTGAAAAAAGGGGTACGCCCCCGAAACGCTTCAGCCCTAAACTCAGATTTTGACTCAAGCAACTATTGTGTTGCTGGTGTTGCTGTATTTCTGCTGTGCTGTCTTTTAAGGCTTGATTTTAAACTCAATTTTGTGAGTATAATTATTGATTTTAACATTTTGATAAAAACTTTGTCAAACGTTATCACACTAGGTCGGTGCACCCTACATTCTGTTTTCCTTTTTTCTTAGCCCTTTGTCGGTGGACATATCCCCACTCTGCAAACATCTCCAGCCATAAGATGTTTTTCCACTACCAGACGGGTCTTAACCAACGTCAGTCTGCCCCAGTCAGCTCTTTACAGTGGGTTGCAGGAGAACTAACACTGGGAGACACTATGACAACACATATTAAATACAACTTCATAAAATTTCCATGACAGTTCCTTTTATTGTCATATGCTCCCATGTGTACCTCGATTCTTGATCGTCTCCTTAAACCTTAAAATTAATCAGTCCTTACAGTCCATAAAAAAAGGAAAACACGGCTTGACATGTAGACTGTTCTTCAGGAGAGATGACATGGTGAGCTGTAGTAATCGCCGATCGGTCTGGGATCCTCTGTGTCTTGTACGTGGGTTGGGCTTTGGGGCATCTCATTAAGGAAGATGTGGTCATCTGCTCGGGCTCGGTCAGAGGTCCAATCAGGAGCACCTCATCACGACATATAGAAGGAATAGAAAAAAATTACATGAGTATATATATCCCTACTTTCTTCCTTCAAATATGTTCTGCTATAAAATAAAAAATGTAATCCCCAAAGATTCCCAGACACTCAAAAGGACTTCCAACCTTCACTTAGCTTTAGCTCTGGCTTTGCCTTGCAGGGCTCTAAACCTTATCTATATGGGCCTGAACTTTGTCACCAGTATACCCAATCCAGGTACAAAAACCTTTACTTATAAATTCCCAGAAGCCACCCTTATGCCGCGTACACACGATCACTTTATGTGATGAAAAAAAACAATGTTTTCTGTGAAGTAAAAAACAACGTTTTTGAAACTTCACTTTTCAAAGACGATGTTGCCTACACACCATCGTTTTTTCACAAAAAGCGAGGTTACGTTCACCACTCTTTTCCATTGAAGCTCGCTTCATAACTAGCTTCTGGGCATGCGCGGGTTGAAAAACGTTGTTTTAAACGACGTTTTTTGCTACACACGGTGACTTTTTGTAAAACAAAAACGACGTTTTGAAAAACGACACATGAAATTGAAGCATGTTTCAATTTTTTTTGGTCGTTTTTTACAAGACATAAAACAATGTTTTCCCCTATACACGGTAAATAAAATTATAAAGTGATCGTGTGTACGCGGCATTAGACTGGGAACTTCCTTGTAGCTTCAACAGTTACATGAAACATCCCATCCACAATGGATGATTGTTTAATCGTATTATAAGCTCAAGCCTCCACCTTGTACAAGCAGGAAACCATGCCCAGACCTGGTGGGATTGGCGAACAATTTCCTTCTAGCTGTCCCTGCCATTCTTAATTTTTCTCATGCCATCAGATCCTCGTAATCGGCAGTGACATAAGATGCTGGGACGAGTTTCACTATCGCGCATTGGGGAATTACCTTATAAGCTGTAGATCCGCATAAGCACCAAACTATAGTTCAAACACACTTGTAGGCTACCTAGTAGTCCTGATACCCAAACAGACAAGAGGCAGAGCTATTAAAACTATAACCAATTTTACCCTCTAAAAATGTATCGTTAAATTCCATTGATAAGTGTCTGTTTGGATTCTTCACTAGTTTGTCAAAACTCCTCATACCAATATACCTATCATAAATAGCATGTACTGCTGTCATCGCTGGGGACTAAAACTCAGTGGAGACTCAGAACAGACTTAGCAATCGGTCCTGTTGGCTTTCTTAGCTAGTCAGGGAATACACTTTAAATGATAATTTGGGATGCTTTTCATCGTTACCCTTGCTAAAATTGACTAAACAAACAAAAAATAAATATAAATAAACAAAGATACTACTCAATTCTTTGGTGTGGTTGAGCCTCTTCTTGCAGTAGCTGGCGTGGTCTCATCCCTCAAGTTTCTTTACAATGACTCAGTCACCTGGTTGGAAAGAATGTAAACTGGTTATTGAGTCAGGGTCAAGGAGGGACTCGTGAACCCTGTGGTGAACATTTTGAAGTTAATGTTACAGTGACCGCACCTACCCCGTCCGCTGAGAATGTAAGTGACAGCTAATGAGGAAAGTACGACCCTGATTTTGGTTGACCTCCAAACAAACCTCATATGACAATAACCCAGACATCGGGACTGTGGTCACTGCATAACCTGTTCCTGGCTTACCATCTGGGGTGTAATACCTGGAACCATTGACAAAAAGGTTCTTAGCATTTGGGATGGTAACCTACTTCACCAGACTGCTGCTTTGCCGATTCAAATTCTATCAAAGAAAGACAGTCTTGGCACAAACTTTGGTTAGAATTAGAAGGATTAGTGTAATTATTATGAAAACATTTTATTCTGAAAATTTATTTATCCACCCCCCCCCCCCCCCATTTTCTTCCTCATTACAGACTGAAGGAAGAAATGCCTGTTGCAGGAAAAAAAGAAACAATGAAATAGCTTATGATACTTTTACCTCCTTAGACTCGTATTTATCATGTGTACAGCTGTCTACCTACACCTGCTCTCTATGTACATACACTTTCAGAACCTGAAAAAATACTTAATAAGCAAAAATTATTACTCTATCCTTCATATTTAACCTGCAAAGAATTGCAAATAATAATGACATTCCTGTACATTGGTAAATTGTCAATGACATTCTTTCAAAACCGATTCAAACAAAACCCTTACTTTTCCTGTACCTAAAAAAATACAACAGCTGCAACGTGTCGGAGGATCGCCGCGGTAAGTTCGAACATATTCACGTTACTACATTCAGATACAAATGTGGGGGAGATACGTCATAGTTGCCACACCAAAAAAAAAACAGTCAGAATTCTACCTTCACTCTTCCAGCAATAGAAAAAAATACAATGGGAAAAACATGAGAGCAGCTTGAAACCCTTGCATGGACCAGCCATACAAATTCAAACGGGCAAGAAAATTTTAACCATAGTTCCTCTTCTGAGAATCACAAAAATGTGTACTACACATCCATCAACACACTCATCATTACAGATTTTGGGAGCCGCAGCTGAACTACATCCACTCCAGAGGGATACCCAAAATAGTATCCTTGGACCACCTATGTTAATCTTTTTGGGGGTCAATGGTCTTTGCCCCAAAACTAGGCTTTGTGCACTGTGTAACCGTCTGACTGTGGGTAGCCTCCATTCCTTCCATTGCACAGACCCCCTTGTGTCCATAGCGATTTGAATGGGCTTATTGTCTTACCCCTGCGTCCAGGGAAACCATTGCACCTGTAACAGTATGGCCCGTGGGACCCAGAGGCTCTTGAAGGATGCGGGATACTCCTGTTTCGGCTTCACCAATGACTCTTGTGTCTTGGGTCATTTTATGTCCACTAGGGGCATAGGAGGACTGAGAAATGATATCATGGATTACATGAGCATGGGACAGTAATCCACAAAATATTCAAGAATTTCTAGAAGAACTAATTACAACCGGTCAATAGAGTGACTCGTTCAATGTGGAACATAGGTAATTAAGTCTGCTACTGTCATGTAAATAATGTACAGGAAGAGGGTGGGGGAGCCTAGTCCCATCACCTTGTCTATCAATACACCAAAAAAATCCATAGCTAACATTATATATATTTCAACAATTTAAAAAAACCTTTGTCAAGGAAAGGATGGAATAAACCCCCCTTTTTCAAATGGGATGGTATTCCCTTTGACTCAGAAGTCAAACCACAAGTTTCGAGGCCTAAATACAAACTCTTTGCAGGCTATACAATGCAAGCTTCAAAAACAATGAATTGCCTTCTGCGAAACACCCAAATATGTAAACCTAAAAACACACCGCTGTGTACAAAAACTCAGATAAAATTTAGTCTTAAAGGAAAACAGAGGCGATGCTTAGAAAAACAATTTAAACTAGCGAGTTTACCATTAAACAAATCAGTCTCTTTCTCAGTATGTCACCCCGGTGTCTCACCACTCTGGGATGATTTAGAGGCTAAACTGTGTAAAGTGAAAAATCCTTCAAAATGTGGGTTCTCCTGGATTAAAACGCTAACAAGAACTGCGCCTCTAAATCACCTTTTAAAAACAAGACAGACCGTACTACACTCACACAAAGGAATTGGAGCGGCTTCCCCTCTAGGATTACCCACAGGGCAAATGGCACAAAATCCTTAAACTGTGCCTCTCAAAATGGCCAACAAAATGCACAGTCACATCAAAATAGTGGATGAAATCTGGACCACCGCAAGATGGCCGATGACTAGAGGTCGACCGATATGGGTTTTTCTCTGGCCGATGCCGATATTCAGAAATCGCGGCGGCTGATAGCCGATTTATGATGCCGTTTTTTTTTTTTGGGCCGATATGTTAAGCCGATTTCCCCCCCCCTTCATCTCATAAAATCTAAGGGGTCTAAGTTAGACCCCTTTCACACTGGGGCGTTTTCAGGCACTTTTGGGCTAAAAATAGCACCTGTAAAGTGCCTGCAAAACTGCTCCCCTGCAGTCTCAGTCTGAAAGCCCGAGTGCTTTCACATTGAGGCGGTGCGCTGGCAGGACATTAAAGAAAAGTCCTCCAAGCAACATCTTTGCAGCGGCTCCTCCACCACTCCTGCTCATTGAGATGAACACCTGCAAAGCGCTTCTGCAGTGGTGCTACATGGGAGCATTTAACCCCTTAATCAGCCGCTAGCTGGGATATAAGCACCCCGCTAGCAGCCAAATAGCGCTGCTAGAATGATGGTCCAGTGTTTAGGCAGCGGAGTTCTGCGGAAAAAATAATTAAAATTCAGCAGCTACAAATACTGCAGCTGTTGACTTTTAATATATGGACACTTACCTGTCGTGGGTGGCCACAATGCTGGCACCCGAAGCCGATCTCTCCCTCGGGTGCTTCGGCCACCATCTTCCGTAAGGGAATCAGGAAGTGAAGCCTTGCGGCTTCACTTCCTGGTTCCCTACTGTGCATGCGCAAGACGCGCTGCGCAATCCCACTGGTCCCTGCTGTCTTCTGGGACCTGTGCGTCTCCCAGAAGAAAGCTGGGGGCAGATTAAGCACCAGATGTGGTGTAGGTGACCACAGTCACCGCAGTGATCTATGCCCGGAAGAGGGAGCAAATACCTGGGATTACGCAGGTATCTGCCCCCCCTTCCCCCTGAAATGTACCAAATGTGACACCAGAGGGGGGATTCGGAAAAGCGGAAGTTCCATTATTGCCCTGCAAGGTAATACGGAACATTTCTTACATTTAAAGACAACAAGCCTCCAATCAGTGCACTTGTAGGTGTAATTTAGATATTAAAAAAATATATATTATTTAATATATATATATATATATATATATATATATATATATATATATATATATATATATATATATATATATATATAAATCCAATACACAAAAACAGGTAATGAAAACTTTTGGACGAAAAAAAATAGGCTAACTTTACTGTTTATTTTTATTTTTTATTTGTTAAAGCATATTTTTTTCCCAAAAAAATGCGTTTGAAAGAACGCTGCGCAAATACCGTGTAACATTAAATATTGCAGCAATCGCTATTTTATTTCTTAGGGTCTCTGCTAAAAAAAAATATATAATGTTTGGGGGTTCCAACTGATTTTCCAGCAGAAAATACAAGATTTTTACTTGTAAGCACCAAGTGTCAAAAAAGATTTAGCCTTTAAATGGTTAAACTGAGAACTCTCCTACACGGAGTTCAGTTAATTGATAAGTAGCAAAATTGTATATCTTTTCTCAAAACTTGGCAGGCTGCCCAGAGTCTCCTCCACGGGAAACTTCAGGCAACTTCTATTATAGAAGCTTTTTGCAAGTTGCGCTGCTGAAGTTAAAAAAAAAAATCGGCTTTCTTACAGCAAAAATCGGCTGATGCCGATTAATTAAAAAACGCAAAATATCGTCCAGCCGATATATCGGTCGACCTCTACCGATGACCATGGCCACATGGAAAAGCTGGGCCACAATAAAAAGGCACCATTAACGCATGCAATGCAGTTGTTCCTGCCAAAACCAGCATTTCTTCCCTACTAGTCAAAACCTTTTCCCACAAGAACTGACAAACATGGGACATCAAAAATGAACACTTAAAAACATTTTAAGAGCAGTCTTCACAGACTTTAGGCTACTTCAACTCGGACACTTGGCCAACTAAACGGCACATTCAAAAAATTTGTTACAGTGCCTTGCGAAAGTATTCGGCCCCCTTGAACTTTGCGACCTTTTGCCACATTTCAGGCTTCAAACATAAAAATATAAAGCTGTAATTTTTTGTGAAGAATCAACAAGTGGGACACAATCATGAAGTGGAACGAAATTTATTGGATATTTCAAACTTTTTTAACAAATAAAAAACTGAAAAATTGGGCGTGCAAAATTATTCAGCCCCTTTACTTTCAGTGCAGCAAACTCTCTCCAGAAGTTCAGTGAGGATCTCTGAATGATCCAATGTTGACCTAAATGACTAATGATGATAAATAGAATCCACCTGTGTGTAATCAACTCTCCGTATAAATGCACCTGCACTGTGATAGTCTCAGAGGTCCGTTTAAAGCACAGAGAGCATCATGAAGAACAAGGAACACACAAGGCAGGTCTGAGATACTGTTGTGGAGAAGTTTAAAGCCGGATTTGGATACAAAAATATTTCCCAAGCTTTAAACATCCAAAGGAGCACTGTGCAAGTGATAATATTGAAATGGAAGGAGTATCAGACCACTGCAAATCTACGAAGACCTGGCCGTCCCTCTAAACTTTCAGCTCATACAAGGAGAAGACTGATCAGAGATGCAGCCGAGAGGCCCATGATCACTCTGGATGAATTGCAGAGATTTACAGCTGAGGTAGGAGACTCTGTCTATAGGACAACAATCAGTCGTATACTGCACAAATCTTGCCTTTATGGAAGAGTGGCAAGAAGAAAGCCATTTCTTAAAGATATCCATAAAAAGTGTCGTTTAAAGTTTGCCACAAGCCACCTGGGAGACACACCAAACATGTGGAAGAAGGTGCTCTGGTCAGATGAAACCAAAATCCAACTTTTTGGCAACAATGCAAAATGTTATGTATGGCATAAAAGCAACACAGCTCATCACCTTGAACACACCATCCCCACTGTGAAACATGGTGGTGGCAGCATCATGGTTTGGGCCTGCTTTTCTTCAGCAGGGACAGGGAAGATGGTTAAAATTGATGTGAAGATGGATGGAGCCAAATACAGGACAATTCTGGAAGAAAACCTGATGGAGTCTGCAAAAGACCTGAGACTGGGACGGAGATTTGTCTTCCAACAAGACAATGATCCAAAACATAAAGCAAAATCTACAATGGAATGGTTCACAAATAAACATATCCAGGTGTTAGAATTGCCAAGTCAAAGTCCAGACCGGAATCCAAGCGAGAATCTGTGGAAAGAACTGAAAACTGCTGTTCACAAACACTCTCCATCCAACCTCACTGAGCTCGAGCTGTTTTGCAAGGAGGAATGGGCAAAAATGGCACTCTCTCGATGTGCAAAACTGATAGAGACATACCCCAAGCGACTTACAGCTGTAATCGCAGCAAAAGGTGGCGCTACAAAGTATTACCTTAAGGGGGCTGAATAATTTTGCACACCCAATTTTTCAGTTTTTTTATTTGTTAAAAAAGTTTGAAATATCCAATAAATTTCGTTCCACTTCATGATTGTGTCCCACTTGTTGATTCTTCACAAAAAATTACAGTTTTATATCTTTATGTTTGGAGTCTGAAATGTGGCAAAAGGTTGCAAAGTTCAAGGGGGCCGAATACTTTCGCAAGGCACTGTACATGTTCCTACCTAAAGTTCATATGCTCACTGTGGCATCAGCTTCCATAACAAGCCATCCCACAAACAGTGATTCTTGCATGCATGACCTTTTCATCTCAAAACAGAAAAACCTCCTCCATGCTAGCATCCAAGAAAAGCCTGTAACCATTTAAAGGGTGTCACCCTTTCAACATAAAACTCCTGTATGCTATTGTTTGCAGAGAGTAACCAATTTTAACTATTTTAAATCATACACAATATAGTTATATAGTTTCCATATTCATCATAATTGGCCGCCCCTCCTCCATTCAAGCCACATGGGAGCAGCCTATTTTAAGCAATGGAATAGCCATGCCTGGTGGCACAAACTTTTTCAATACATTACACAAAATAACTTTTCCAAGCAGATTCCTTGTAAGCCACGGGGACATGTGTCCTGCTTAGCTAATCAATCCAATCACACACAGTCTCCATTTCTCATTTCAGTTTCTTCAATTTCAATCTGTTCAATCACACTCATACAGCATGCAGCCTCCCCACACAAACATTCCAGAGACAGTTTTTACACACACACACCACTCATACATCTCTCATGCAACAGACACACAAACGATCCATGACAAAATCACACATACACATACAATCAAACTTCCAGCATTATTTCAAAAAGACAAAAATGTCGTTGTTTTGTGAAAAAAAGTTTTAAAAAACTGTAGTTTTTTCTGGAGCAGCGATTTTAATGATGCTTTAAAGTGAGAAAGATGAAAAATTCCTTTAAATATCGTACCTGCTGGGAGTCTATAGTAGTGGCACGTGTTTAGAACTGTCCCCGCACAAAATTAGATTACTAAGAGAAAAAGGTAATTTAAAACTGCTTGCAGCTTTAATGTAATGTCTGGTCCCTGCAATATGGATGAAAATCACTGAGAAAAATAGCATGGGTTTCCCCGTCCCCCTCCCCCCAGGTCATTACAAGCCCCTTTGGCCCTATATACTTTGAACAGCAGTATACAGGTAGTGCAAACAAGACAGAGACTGTAGGTTTGTTGTTAAGTAGAATCTGTTTGTAATTTTCAACTGGTACTTCTTTAAAGTGTAGCTTCAGCCATAGAATCTTTTTTTAAGCTTTTCCAAAAACATAGAGAAGGGATATCACCCCTGTAACATTTGTTTTGCTGTCTGTGTGCATCTATTCAGAAGATTGCACCTCACTTTCTGTCCCAAAGACAAATGATTATTTTTATTTTTTTTGAAACAAGGATTGTGATAAAGCATCAGTGGACAGGAGACACCTTTTACAGAAGAGAATTTCCCTTCCTAGGGGTAGATTTCCTCTCACTTCCTGTTGTCTCCTTCCGTTTGCAAGGAGTCGTTTGTAAGTTGGATGTTTGAAAGTAGGGGTCTGCCATATATACGCTGCAGAAATGTGGGCCCTAGGTGTTGGTGTTGCCACAACACTGCAACCCCTCACAGTTAGTCTTGGTGTACGCTGGAACGCCCTGCTGTGAAATATTAGATCAAGAATTGTAATTACACGCCCCTGTTGAACAGGGGCAGAAAAATTGGGCCTTAGGCACTGGTGCTGGTGCCACAACACTGAAAGCCCCTCACAGATACACTAGTTGTAGCGCAGCAAAGAGCCTGTTGCAAACTATTGCATCAAAAATTGTAAATTACACGCCCCTGTTAAAATGTTATTACAAGCTATCAGCAAGATCATTGAGAAGGAGACGGATATTCAGTCAGCATAACAGGATAGTCACTCAGCCTCAACATAGGCAGTCTCCAAGGGATCTGACATTTCAAAAAAATTATTCAGTTACATCAGCATCAGGTGCTTGGTAGCTGGTGGTGATCCAAGCCTGATTCATTTTTATGAAGGTCAGTCGATGGAGAGGCGCACCCTGTGATCGGTCACAAAGCCTCCAGCAGCACTGAATGTGTGTTCTGAAAGAACGCTGGATGCAAGACAAGCCAGTAGCTCAATTGCGTACTGTGCAAGGTCTGGCCAGTGATTCATCCTCAAGATCCAGTAAGCCAGAGGATTTTCGGTGGTCCAAGTCTGCTCTTTCCCCTAGGTATTCCCGCACCATGTAAAACAGACGCTGGCGATGGTTGCTGGAACCGGTCATACCTTGGGGCTGCAGACTAAAAAATTGTCTGAGCGCATCAGTAAGAAGGCCACCTTCTCCACCGCTCCTTCTGTGACTCACCGAAGCCTCAGCAACACGTTGTCCAGGACCAGGATTTGGTAACTCCCTAGTCTCTGGGAACGCGTTGCACAGACCTTTCTGCAAGGCCTCCCGAAGATGTTTCATCTTCTGCTCCCTCTGCGATGGCAAGATAAGGTCCGCAACCTTACCCTTGTAACGTGGATCAAGAAAAATTGCCAGCCAGTAATGATCCCTCTCCAGGATTTGGTAACTCCCCAGTCTCTGGGAACGCATTGCACAGACCTTTCTGCAAGGCCTCCCAAAGATGTTTCATCTTCTGCTCCCTCTGCATCGGCAAGATAAGGTCCGCAACCTTACCCTTGTAACGTGGATCAAGGAGAGTTGCCAACCAGTAATGATCCCTCTCCTTGATAGCACAAATACGAGGATCCTTACGCAGGCTTTGCAGGATCAGGGAGGCCATGCAGCGTAGGTTTGCTGAGGCATTCGGGGCAGAGTCCTCTGGGTCACTGAGGACGACAGGATCCGGAGCCACCTCATCCCAGCCACGTAAAAGTCCATGGGTTCCTTGGGACTGTAATTGATCCCTTAACCTCTTGCCGACCGCGCTATAGCAAAAATACTGCTACGAGTTACTTTGACACGACATCCCTGGGACGTCGTCGTGCACTTCTGCGATTGCGCGTCCCCTGGGACACGCTCGCGGAAGTGTCCATGCTCGTGGGTCTAGAAGACCCAGCGCATCACGGATCGCGGTAAATTGGCGCTGATAGCGGCCGTTTACCACGTGATCTTTTGGATTTTTACCCTGGGTACCATGGTACCGAACGGGCTGAACGAAGAAATAGAACTACATACCATAACATGAATATATACATTGGATAATAATAGAGAGGGCATCTAGATATGAGGTTCGGTCATTGAAGGAGGCTCTTCAGTCTTTACAGGTATAAGGCTGCGCTTTCCTCTGGACTATTACCTCACCTCATATAGTAGCAATTCAAACATAAAATTAATTAATAAATTTTTTCTTATTTAATTTTTAAAAAAAGTTTTAAAAAAGATTAGAAATATATATTTTTAAAAACAAAACAACAACAAATTAATAGAGTACCCTGCGGGCGACCGCATTACATGTATAGGGGGACACTTTGCTAAGAATTCTAAATTAAATAGAGGGAGGTTGTAACAATCTAATTGCCTATTGTGCCTCATGTAGATTTATAGATGGTCAGTAGTGCTCTCATAGAGTCATAGTGCTTGGCCCATGTGTACTAAACAAATGGGCCTAGCCAGCGGTGGATTGAAGGCTAGTATGTGTTGGCCGCAGTGTCACTGGTACAGTTAAACTAGCGACCACTGCTGCATACTGCTAGATAAATGTTGAGGTTTTGGTGGATAGGGGTGCACATGGGCAGTTTGTCCATCCATTTATCCTAACGATTCCTCTATGTTTGTATGTATATATATATATATATATGTGTGTGTGTGTATATGTATATATGCATGTATGCATCAACGCTGCATGTGTATGTGTAGGCAGATATCAGAGTGTGGGTTTGGGTGCACAGCCTGTCCGCTGAGCCGGCAGCATGTCCCCTTTGGGACCTTCGTTTCACTATACGTGCGTGTTCTTATACATATACATGCATTGAAACATAATAAAGAACTGGACCATTGCTCTAATATTGGATTCTTGTTCTAATATTGGTTGTACTTGTACTCTCATTCTCAGGTTCAACTATATGTCTATTTTTGATTTAATTAATTGAATTTTAACATTTTTGAGTTTGTTTTTAACTATTGGAATGTATATGCAGCTCCACTAGTATTGCAATTGGTCCAGTTATCCCCTGTATTATGTTTGTACAAGTGGGTATGTGCATCTTATATATGCATGTCACACACACTCGTCTGGAGCTCTGTTGTGCTTGGGCATGTGCTGGGAGTGTTCTATTGGCCCCAGTATTCCATCGCGAGAATTCACCCTCTCACCACTAGAGGGTGACAATATCCCACTGTGACCCAATCCTCTCTGTATTTTGCTCTCTAATATGGGAGCGCCGCATATGAGCGGAAGTGACGTTCCAGCCCTTTGGTTGTGATGGCTGGAACGCACTAACTCCCCATAGAAGACGGGCGTACGTCAGGTTGACGCGGCGCGCTGTACGTCGCGCGCATGCGCAGTAGCAACAGTACGCTGTGGGCCATCCAATAGGTTTGAACGCATATTCTTCCTGCTATGGCAGGCGTCCGCCTCAGCGCACACAGACGGAGCCGATCGGGCCAATGAATGGAGACCGGCGCCCCCCAGGAGAGAAGGTACCCACATAACAGTGTGACTGACAATGTAACAAGAGGACACTTTCTATTGAACACCCCTCTCCTACCTGCTATGCCTGCACATGTGTGTGTATGTGCAACTCGTTTTTGACTAAATGACACACGGTTCCCCCATACATGGGGAGTCCTGCCTTTTATTGGGGTTGGCCTCTATTAGAGGACCCCTGGTCACACTGTTGATGGTAGGGGTGTCCGCACGAGATGTGGGAGTCCATAAAGGGGATAAGGGGCGTGTCCAGTGGGAGTCCCCCCTGTAGGAGGGGCGGCCTACGACCCTGACCTTTCAGCACATGCCCATTTCTATGTATGTATGTATATACTCACAAGTTTCACTGTTAGGGAGCACTGCAGACCACCGAGGCTCTGAAAAAAGGGGTACGCCCCCGAAACGCTTCAGCCCTAAACTCAGATTTTGACTCAAGCAACTATTGTGTTGCTGGTGTTGCTGTATTTCTGCTGTGCTGTCTTTTAAGGCTTGATTTTAAACTCAATTTTGTGAGTATAATTATTGATTTTAACATTTTGATAAAAACTTTGTCAAACGTTATCACACTAGGTCGGTGCACCCTACATTCTGTTTTCCTTTTTTCTTAGCCCTTTGTCGGTGGACATATCCCCACTCTGCAAACATCTCCAGCCATAAGATGTTTTTCCACTACCAGACGGGTCTTAACCAACGTCAGTCTGCCCCAGTCAGCTCTTTACAGTGGGTTGCAGGAGAACTAACACTGGGAGACACTATGACAACACATATTAAATACAACTTCATAAAATTTCCATGACAGTTCCTTTTATTGTCATATGCTCCCATGTGTACCTCGATTCTTGATCGTCTCCTTAAACCTTAAAATTAATCAGTCCTTACAGTCCATAAAAAAAGGAAAACACGGCTTGACATGTAGACTGTTCTTCAGGAGAGATGACATGGTGAGCTGTAGTAATCGCCGATCGGTCTGGGATCCTCTGTGTCTTGTACGTGGGTTGGGCTTTGGGGCATCTCATTAAGGAAGATGTGGTCATCTGCTCGGGCTCGGTCAGAGGTCCAATCAGGAGCACCTCATCACGACATATAGAAGGAATAGAAAAAAATTACATGAGTATATATATCCCTACTTTCTTCCTTCAAATATGTTCTGCTATAAAATAAAAAATGTAATCCCCAAAGATTCCCAGACACTCAAAAGGACTTCCAACCTTCACTTAGCTTTAGCTCTGGCTTTGCCTTGCAGGGCTCTAAACCTTATCTATATGGGCCTGAACTTTGTCACCAGTATACCCAATCCAGGTACAAAAACCTTTACTTATAAATTCCCAGAAGCCACCCTTATGCCGCGTACACACGATCACTTTATGTGATGAAAAAAAACAATGTTTTCTGTGAAGTAAAAAACAACGTTTTTGAAACTTCACTTTTCAAAGACGATGTTGCCTACACACCATCGTTTTTTCACAAAAAGCGAGGTTACGTTCACCACTCTTTTCCATTGAAGCTCGCTTCATAACTAGCTTCTGGGCATGCGCGGGTTGAAAAAACGTTGTTTTAAACGACGTTTTTTGCTACACACGGTGACTTTTTTGTAAAACAAAAACGACGTTTTGAAAAAACGACACATGAAATTGAAGCATGTTTCAATTTTTTTTGGTCGTTTTTTACAAGACATAAAACAATGTTTTCCCCTATACACGGTAAATAAAATTATAAAGTGATCGTGTGTACGCGGCATTAGACTGGGAACTTCCTTGTAGCTTCAACAGTTACATGAAACATCCCATCCACAATGGATGATTGTTTAATCGTATTATAAGCTCAAGCCTCCACCTTGTACAAGCAGGAAACCATGCCCAGACCTGGTGGGATTGGCGAACAATTTCCTTCTAGCTGTCCCTGCCATTCTTAATTTTTCTCATGCCATCAGATCCTCGTAATCGGCAGTGACATAAGATGCTGGGACGAGTTTCACTATCGCGCATTGGGGAATTACCTTATAAGCTGTAGATCCGCATAAGCACCAAACTATAGTTCAAACACACTTGTAGGCTACCTAGTAGTCCTGATACCCAAACAGACAAGAGGCAGAGCTATTAAAACTATAACCAATTTTACCCTCTAAAAATGTATCGTTAAATTCCATTGATAAGTGTCTGTTTGGATTCTTCACTAGTTTGTCAAAACTCCTCATACCAATATACCTATCATAAATAGCATGTACTGCTGTCATCGCTGGGGACTAAAACTCAGTGGAGACTCAGAACAGACTTAGCAATCGGTCCTGTTGGCTTTCTTAGCTAGTCAGGGAATACACTTTAAATGATAATTTGGGATGCTTTTCATCGTTACCCTTGCTAAAATTGACTAAACAAACAAAAAATAAATATAAATAAACAAAGATACTACTCAATTCTTTGGTGTGGTTGAGCCTCTTCTTGCAGTAGCTGGCGTGGTCTCATCCCTCAAGTTTCTTTACAATGACTCAGTCACCTGGTTGGAAAGAATGTAAACTGGTTATTGAGTCAGGGTCAAGGAGGGACTCGTGAACCCTGTGGTGAACATTTTGAAGTTAATGTTACAGTGACCGCACCTACCCCGTCCGCTGAGAATGTAAGTGACAGCTAATGAGGAAAGTACGACCCTGATTTTGGTTGACCTCCAAACAAACCTCATATGACAATAACCCAGACATCGGGACTGTGGTCACTGCATAACCTGTTCCTGGCTTACCATCTGGGGTGTAATACCTGGAACCATTGACAAAAAGGTTCTTAGCATTTGGGATGGTAACCTACTTCACCAGACTGCTGCTTTGCCGATTCAAATTCTATCAAAGAAAGACAGTCTTGGCACAAACTTTGGTTAGAATTAGAAGGATTAGTGTAATTATTATGAAAACATTTTATTCTGAAAATTTATTTATCCACCCCCCCCCCCCCCCATTTTCTTCCTCATTACAGACTGAAGGAAGAAATGCCTGTTGCAGGAAAAAAAGAAACAATGAAATAGCTTATGATACTTTTACCTCCTTAGACTCGTATTTATCATGTGTACAGCTGTCTACCTACACCTGCTCTCTATGTACATACACTTTCAGAACCTGAAAAAATACTTAATAAGCAAAAATTATTACTCTATCCTTCATATTTAACCTGCAAAGAATTGCAAATAATAATGACATTCCTGTACATTGGTAAATTGTCAATGACATTCTTTCAAAACCGATTCAAACAAAACCCTTACTTTTCCTGTACCTAAAAAAATACAACAGCTGCAACGTGTCGGAGGATCGCCGCGGTAAGTTCGAACATATTCACGTTACTACATTCAGATACAAATGTGGGGGAGATACGTCATAGTTGCCACACCAAAAAAAAAACAGTCAGAATTCTACCTTCACTCTTCCAGCAATAGAAAAAAATACAATGGGAAAAACATGAGAGCAGCTTGAAACCCTTGCATGGACCAGCCATACAAATTCAAACGGGCAAGAAAATTTTAACCATAGTTCCTCTTCTGAGAATCACAAAAATGTGTACTACACATCCATCAACACACTCATCATTACAGATTTTGGGAGCCGCAGCTGAACTACATCCACTCCAGAGGGATACCCAAAATAGTATCCTTGGACCACCTATGTTAATCTTTTTGGGGGTCAATGGTCTTTGCCCCAAAACTAGGCTTTGTGCACTGTGTAACCGTCTGACTGTGGGTAGCCTCCATTCCTTCCATTGCACAGACCCCCTTGTGTCCATAGCGATTTGAATGGGCTTATTGTCTTACCCCTGCGTCCAGGGAAACCATTGCACCTGTAACAGTATGGCCCGTGGGACCCAGAGGCTCTTGAAGGATGCGGGATACTCCTGTTTCGGCTTCACCAATGACTCTTGTGTCTTGGGTCATTTTATGTCCACTAGGGGCATAGGAGGACTGAGAAATGATATCATGGATTACATGAGCATGGGACAGTAATCCACAAAATATTCAAGAATTTCTAGAAGAACTAATTACAACCGGTCAATAGAGTGACTCGTTCAATGTGGAACATAGGTAATTAAGTCTGCTACTGTCATGTAAATAATGTACAGGAAGAGGGTGGGGGAGCCTAGTCCCATCACCTTGTCTATCAATACACCAAAAAAATCCATAGCTAACATTATATATATTTCAACAATTTAAAAAAACCTTTGTCAAGGAAAGGATGGAATAAACCCCCCTTTTTCAAATGGGATGGTATTCCCTTTGACTCAGAAGTCAAACCACAAGTTTCGAGGCCTAAATACAAACTCTTTGCAGGCTATACAATGCAAGCTTCAAAAACAATGAATTGCCTTCTGCGAAACACCCAAATATGTAAACCTAAAAACACACCGCTGTGTACAAAAACTCAGATAAAATTTAGTCTTAAAGGAAAACAGAGGCGATGCTTAGAAAAACAATTTAAACTAGCGAGTTTACCATTAAACAAATCAGTCTCTTTCTCAGTATGTCACCCCGGTGTCTCACCACTCTGGGATGATTTAGAGGCTAAACTGTGTAAAGTGAAAAATCCTTCAAAATGTGGGTTCTCCTGGATTAAAACGCTAACAAGAACTGCGCCTCTAAATCACCTTTTAAAAACAAGACAGACCGTACTACACTCACACAAAGGAATTGGAGCGGCTTCCCCTCTAGGATTACCCACAGGGCAAATGGCACAAAATCCTTAAACTGTGCCTCTCAAAATGGCCAACAAAATGCACAGTCACATCAAAATAGTGGATGAAATCTGGACCACCGCAAGATGGCCGATGACTAGAGGTCGACCGATATGGGTTTTTCTCTGGCCGATGCCGATATTCAGAAATCGCGGCGGCTGATAGCCGATTTATGATGCCGTTTTTTTTTTTTGGGCCGATATGTTAAGCCGATTTCCCCCCCCCTTCATCTCATAAAATCTAAGGGGTCTAAGTTAGACCCCTTTCACACTGGGGCGTTTTCAGGCACTTTTGGGCTAAAAATAGCACCTGTAAAGTGCCTGCAAAACTGCTCCCCTGCAGTCTCAGTCTGAAAGCCCGAGTGCTTTCACATTGAGGCGGTGCGCTGGCAGGACATTAAAGAAAAGTCCTCCAAGCAACATCTTTGCAGCGGCTCCTCCACCACTCCTGCTCATTGAGATGAACACCTGCAAAGCGCTTCTGCAGTGGTGCTACATGGGAGCATTTAACCCCTTAATCAGCCGCTAGCTGGGATATAAGCACCCCGCTAGCAGCCAAATAGCGCTGCTAGAATGATGGTCCAGTGTTTAGGCAGCGGAGTTCTGCGGAAAAAATAATTAAAATTCAGCAGCTACAAATACTGCAGCTGTTGACTTTTAATATATGGACACTTACCTGTCGTGGGTGGCCACAATGCTGGCACCCGAAGCCGATCTCTCCCTCGGGTGCTTCGGCCACCATCTTCCGTAAGGGAATCAGGAAGTGAAGCCTTGCGGCTTCACTTCCTGGTTCCCTACTGTGCATGCGCAAGACGCGCTGCGCAATCCCACTGGTCCCTGCTGTCTTCTGGGACCTGTGCGTCTCCCAGAAGAAAGCTGGGGGCAGATTAAGCACCAGATGTGGTGTAGGTGACCACAGTCACCGCAGTGATCTATGCCCGGAAGAGGGAGCAAATACCTGGGATTACGCAGGTATCTGCCCCCCCTTCCCCCTGAAATGTACCAAATGTGACACCAGAGGGGGGATTCGGAAAAGCGGAAGTTCCATTATTGCCCTGCAAGGTAATACGGAACATTTCTTACATTTAAAGACAACAAGCCTCCAATCAGTGCACTTGTAGGTGTAATTTAGATATTAAAAAAATATATATTATTTAATATATATATATATATATATATATATATATATATATATATATATATATATATATAATATATATATATATATAAAATCCAATACACAAAAACAGGTAATGAAAACTTTTGGACGAAAAAAAATAGGCTAACTTTACTGTTTATTTTTATTTTTTATTTGTTAAAGCATATTTTTTTCCCAAAAAAATGCGTTTGAAAGAACGCTGCGCAAATACCGTGTAACATTAAATATTGCAGCAATCGCTATTTTATTTCTTAGGGTCTCTGCTAAAAAAAAATATATAATGTTTGGGGGTTCCAACTGATTTTCCAGCAGAAAATACAAGATTTTTACTTGTAAGCACCAAGTGTCAAAAAAGATTTAGCCTTTAAATGGTTAAACTGAGAACTCTCCTACACGGAGTTCAGTTAATTGATAAGTAGCAAAATTGTATATCTTTTCTCAAAACTTGGCAGGCTGCCCAGAGTCTCCTCCACGGGAAACTTCAGGCAACTTCTATTATAGAAGCTTTTTGCAAGTTGCGCTGCTGAAGTTAAAAAAAAAAATCGGCTTTCTTACAGCAAAAATCGGCTGATGCCGATTAATTAAAAAACGCAAAATATCGTCCAGCCGATATATCGGTCGACCTCTACCGATGACCATGGCCACATGGAAAAGCTGGGCCACAATAAAAAGGCACCATTAACGCATGCAATGCAGTTGTTCCTGCCAAAACCAGCATTTCTTCCCTACTAGTCAAAACCTTTTCCCACAAGAACTGACAAACATGGGACATCAAAAATGAACACTTAAAAACATTTTAAGAGCAGTCTTCACAGACTTTAGGCTACTTCAACTCGGACACTTGGCCAACTAAACGGCACATTCAAAAAATTTGTTACAGTGCCTTGCGAAAGTATTCGGCCCCCTTGAACTTTGCGACCTTTTGCCACATTTCAGGCTTCAAACATAAAAATATAAAGCTGTAATTTTTTGTGAAGAATCAACAAGTGGGACACAATCATGAAGTGGAACGAAATTTATTGGATATTTCAAACTTTTTTAACAAATAAAAAACTGAAAAATTGGGCGTGCAAAATTATTCAGCCCCTTTACTTTCAGTGCAGCAAACTCTCTCCAGAAGTTCAGTGAGGATCTCTGAATGATCCAATGTTGACCTAAATGACTAATGATGATAAATAGAATCCACCTGTGTGTAATCAACTCTCCGTATAAATGCACCTGCACTGTGATAGTCTCAGAGGTCCGTTTAAAGCACAGAGAGCATCATGAAGAACAAGGAACACACAAGGCAGGTCTGAGATACTGTTGTGGAGAAGTTTAAAGCCGGATTTGGATACAAAAATATTTCCCAAGCTTTAAACATCCAAAGGAGCACTGTGCAAGTGATAATATTGAAATGGAAGGAGTATCAGACCACTGCAAATCTACGAAGACCTGGCCGTCCCTCTAAACTTTCAGCTCATACAAGGAGAAGACTGATCAGAGATGCAGCCGAGAGGCCCATGATCACTCTGGATGAATTGCAGAGATTTACAGCTGAGGTAGGAGACTCTGTCTATAGGACAACAATCAGTCGTATACTGCACAAATCTTGCCTTTATGGAAGAGTGGCAAGAAGAAAGCCATTTCTTAAAGATATCCATAAAAAGTGTCGTTTAAAGTTTGCCACAAGCCACCTGGGAGACACACCAAACATGTGGAAGAAGGTGCTCTGGTCAGATGAAACCAAAATCCAACTTTTTGGCAACAATGCAAAATGTTATGTATGGCATAAAAGCAACACAGCTCATCACCTTGAACACACCATCCCCACTGTGAAACATGGTGGTGGCAGCATCATGGTTTGGGCCTGCTTTTCTTCAGCAGGGACAGGGAAGATGGTTAAAATTGATGTGAAGATGGATGGAGCCAAATACAGGACAATTCTGGAAGAAAACCTGATGGAGTCTGCAAAAGACCTGAGACTGGGACGGAGATTTGTCTTCCAACAAGACAATGATCCAAAACATAAAGCAAAATCTACAATGGAATGGTTCACAAATAAACATATCCAGGTGTTAGAATTGCCAAGTCAAAGTCCAGACCGGAATCCAAGCGAGAATCTGTGGAAAGAACTGAAAACTGCTGTTCACAAACACTCTCCATCCAACCTCACTGAGCTCGAGCTGTTTTGCAAGGAGGAATGGGCAAAAATGGCACTCTCTCGATGTGCAAAACTGATAGAGACATACCCCAAGCGACTTACAGCTGTAATCGCAGCAAAAGGTGGCGCTACAAAGTATTACCTTAAGGGGGCTGAATAATTTTGCACACCCAATTTTTCAGTTTTTTTATTTGTTAAAAAAGTTTGAAATATCCAATAAATTTCGTTCCACTTCATGATTGTGTCCCACTTGTTGATTCTTCACAAAAAAATTACAGTTTTATATCTTTATGTTTGGAGTCTGAAATGTGGCAAAAGGTTGCAAAGTTCAAGGGGGCCGAATACTTTCGCAAGGCACTGTACATGTTCCTACCTAAAGTTCATATGCTCACTGTGGCATCAGCTTCCATAACAAGCCATCCCACAAACAGTGATTCTTGCATGCATGACCTTTTCATCTCAAAACAGAAAAACCTCCTCCATGCTAGCATCCAAGAAAAGCCTGTAACCATTTAAAGGGTGTCACCCTTTCAACATAAAACTCCTGTATGCTATTGTTTGCAGAGAGTAACCAATTTTAAACTATTTTAAATCATACACAATATAGTTATATAGTTTCCATATTCATCATAATTGGCCGCCCCTCCTCCATTCAAGCCACATGGGAGCAGCCTATTTTAAGCAATGGAATAGCCATGCCTGGTGGCACAAACTTTTTCAATACATTACACAAAATAACTTTTCCAAGCAGATTCCTTGTAAGCCACGGGGACATGTGTCCTGCTTAGCTAATCAATCCAATCACACACAGTCTCCATTTCTCATTTCAGTTTCTTCAATTTCAATCTGTTCAATCACACTCATACAGCATGCAGCCTCCCCACACAAACATTCCAGAGACAGTTTTTACACACACACACCACTCATACATCTCTCATGCAACAGACACACAAACGATCCATGACAAAATCACACATACACATACAATCAAACTTCCAGCATTATTTCAAAAAGACAAAAATGTCGTTGTTTTGTGAAAAAAAGTTTTAAAAACTGTAGTTTTTTCTGGAGCAGCGATTTTAATGATGCTTTAAAGTGAGAAAGATGAAAAATTCCTTTAAATATCGTACCTGCTGGGAGTCTATAGTAGTGGCACGTGTTTAGAACTGTCCCCGCACAAAATTAGATTACTAAGAGAAAAAGGTAATTTAAAACTGCTTGCAGCTTTAATGTAATGTCTGGTCCCTGCAATATGGATGAAAATCACTGAGAAAAATAGCATGGGTTTCCCCGTCCCCCTCCCCCCAGGTCATTACAAGCCCCTTTGGCCCTATATACTTTGAACAGCAGTATACAGGTAGTGCAAACAAGACAGAGACTGTAGGTTTGTTGTTAAGTAGAATCTGTTTGTAATTTTCAACTGGTACTTCTTTAAAGTGTAGCTTCAGCCATAGAATCTTTTTTTAAGCTTTTCCAAAAACATAGAGAAGGGATATCACCCCTGTAACATTTGTTTTGCTGTCTGTGTGCATCTATTCAGAAGATTGCACCTCACTTTCTGTCCCAAAGACAAATGATTATTTTTATTTTTTTTTGA